>OY987230.1:6115908-6309484 GCA_963920705.1 Odiellus spinosus
TTAAATATCTCCAGTAACAATTTTCGGACAAATCTAGTGCCCTTTGGAGAGCTCAAAAGAGCATTTTCCAAGAAGCCTTTTCGGACCAAAACGCCTTGGCCAATGTCTATCTGCAAAGTTAAGTTGTATCATTTAGGGACAAACTTTAGAGGTCTGAAAACTATTAAATATTAACTAAAATGAGCATCAACAAGATTTTGGAAATTATAATATTTATTGATTGTTAAAATACGTCTAAAAACATCAAAATACGTAAAATATTTCGGCGAAATTATAGGCTCGATGAAATTGTGAATTATCTGTATAATTTATGTAATTTTGTTCATTGTTTCACGTTCCCTTCAATTCTACTTCCTTCACTTTCCCTTTAAAACTTTTATTTGCCTCAAAAACGTAAAATAAAATTCCTATAGCTTTCACGAAAAATTCCCCACGCACCTGCATTTCTATAGATTTCAACCCTCTCTCCCATCAACTCTATAAGTCCAGTCCAACTGGCATTTACTCCTCCCTCTTTCTCTCTTTTACTAATCCCCAAAAACTTTCAAATCTTCCCCTGTTGTACTACGCTATCCTAATACCCTGAACTATCAAACTTTCCCATGCTATATTACACTATCTAAACACTCTAAACCTTCTTATTAACCGTATTACATTATTTAAACTCAATATTTTTGTCGCCAGGGCCAAGGTTTTCTTGGCCAATAGGCAGAATTTCTCTCGGAGCCCAAGTAAAAGGGTAAGCTCACTAAAAGAGCACTATCAAAATAAAAAAAAACTCAACTTTATATATTATAAAAGGAGTAATTATTTCAAAAATGGTAATAATTACTTAGAAACTTCTAGGATAGCCTAGAAAAGAAAAAAGTTAACTCTAGATTTTCAGTCGGTTTAGAGTTAGAAATAATCAACATATCTCCCAGCTATTTTAAAAATCCCCAAAACAAAAAATATATATCTAGTCCAGGGCGCGGGAAATCAAGAAATGGTCCCAAACCCGGCTAGATATTCTTCGGAAATGTCAGATTGATAAAAAGAAAGGACAGAATTGCTTGATGTCAATGGAAGTGTCTTTGAAATAAGCGCCAAATGAAAGAGGTGTTTGTAATTAGAGTTAAATTGGTTCATGAGCCTTTTCATACGAAATTTTATTGGCATCAAGGCTTAGTGAGTGTGACTGTGAGCTTTTCCGTAAACATTTCAAAGAGCAGTTTTCGATAGGGAACTTAAATGATTGTATTCAGTAAATAGATTTCGATCGAGAAGTCGATTTCGATAACATAGAGGGTGTCGAGATGGTAATCGAGAAAACTTACAGGATAGCCCTCCCCCTGTTCGAAACTTTGATAATTAATGTCTGTTATTACCCAGAAACATTTAATTTTAATAATATTTTTACTGAAGTTATATGGCTATTTTTACTTTTAGGACCGCCAAGTAACTCGAAATCTAAGTTAGCGAGCGCGGGTTAAATCTCAGTGACCCGGCACTAAGTTACTAAGAAAAATGGGTGTTAGTAAAGTACCAATATGCACACATTTTAAGTTATCAGAATTTAAGTATCCCTTTTGGAAGTAATTTAACAATCAAATTATAATTAATGTCAAGAGTATATGAAAACTCTCCTTAAGAGTATCGTTCAGTAATGCTAAAACTCAAAAATACCATATTTTTTTAACGTTTAACAGTTAGTGAAAACGGTGTTATTTTTTTAGATAATTATTTTTAAAGATAAAGTATAAAATTATGCGAAACCGTAAAATTAACAAAACAAGAGTTAATCGTAATATTAGCAGATAATTTTATCTAAACGCCGATGGTGTGGTTTTATATAAGTCAATTTTATTTTTAAAGGGAGAATGCAACCTATTACCAACTGAATTTTATCGATTCCTTATCGTTTAAATAGGCATAATCCACCAATAAAAAGTTTACAAAACAAATAGTAAACCAGAAATAAATTTAAAACTTACCCGAAAAATAGGCTTAGCGTGATTCATGGAGATCATGAACTGCTTCTGTGTAAGGTCTATCGACCAATGAGCGAAGGCCCGTCGTTCACGCGAGACTCACAATAGCGTTCAATTGGCCGCTAGACCTTACACGAGAGGAAATCAAGACCTCCATTAATCCCGTTAAGCCTATTTTCTAGTTTAATATTTGTTCGTAAATATTTTCACTAGCGGATTAGTTCGATTTAAAAGATAAGGAATCGATAAAAATCACTTTTTAGGTTACATTCTCCCTTTAAATTATTTTCAATGTATAGTGTTAGTCCGATAATATTACTTTCCCACTGCCTGGTAACCCTCGCTAAACAAAATTTCCGCGTATTCGGTTTGGACGAGTGGTTGAGATAAATACCTTATAGAGGGTTTTTATATACTCAAATACATTGTTAAATGAAAATAATTAAAATCAATCCTCACGAGTGAAGCGTTATCTCGTACAATTTGTTGGGTAAACGCATTGAGGCAACGTAAATCTAGAATATAAAATATTTATTTTCAATAATAAGGAGAAGAAAAAGTACCCTTCAATTAATGGGTAAGAATTTAGAAACGATTCGGTTTGTTACAAAATAAATTTTATTATATTTAATACAACAATGTTTCCCTCCCAATTGATAATAGATAGTGCTCGGAATCGGATAACCATTTATCTTCTGTAATTCATATTTTTCAAGATATTTTATCTTCGGCTTAATTGTTTACGCAATTTGTAAAGTCAGATATTTTAATTAAAGGGAAACTTGGAGCTAAAAAAGGAACAGCTTTCCAATTTATTTTCAAAATAACCATGATTAAAACGTAATAGACAATTTTAAAAACAATAATTAGACACGTTTTTGATGTTTCAATTAATTTCGGCCAATCATATTATTCCAGCCTTCAACAGCGCGTGTACTGTCTTAACATTAAAGAATGGGCCGACGTTTGATGACCTATTATTGTAATGTTAGGACATTACAAGCGCTATTGAAGCATGGATTAATCAACCTCACAGGGATAATTCACTCTGGTACGATTTTTTATACTAGCAGTTGAAGATGTTTGTTTCAAACATGGCTGCCAGACATTTTATCCGGCCCCTTAATTTTAATCCTTTACTGATACAAATCCGGAAGTAATCCATGAGAGCATCTCTGCTTTAGAGTTTTTTTCCCCCTTCAATATTTCACCCCGTGTATCGGTAGCTAGAAACTTCCGGTGTAGATAATTTTTGTCACAAGGGAGCGATTCGAGCAATCATTTTACCAGAGTGAATTATCCCTGATTGAAGGCTGAAATAATATGATTGGACCCAATTTATACTAACATTCAAACTTCACCAAACATTAGAAGTAAATTTAAACAACAAAGAACGTGCCTAATAATTGTTTTGGAAAATTCTCGAATACGTTTTTTGGCATCCGATGATTCCGAAAATAAATTTAAAAGCTGTTCCATTTTTAGCTCCAAGTTTCCCTTTAAATGGATAGCGTTTCTCCGTAACATAAACGTTTGAGGCTTTATCTATTAGCCAGTTACTCGAATTATAACGTATAACATTGGATAAGAAAATACAAATTCTTTCTAGATTTCGTGGAAATGAAAGAAATATAATTCAAATTCACAATTAAAATTCGAAGAAATTTCATAAAAACAATATAACCAAGCTTTTAGGTTTAAATTTTTATTATTTTTAACGAAAATGTATTTTCAAATTTTCTTATCCTATAAGATATAATTCGGATAATTTTCTAGGATAAGTTGTAATTTTCGGATAAAAAAATGGATATGAGTATAATTTTTTTTTCTCGGATAACTGAAATGATAGTGTATTTAGAAAGCAAACGGATATCCTAATTCAATTCACTAGATCAATCAAAAGTTACAAATTCCGAGCACTACATTATAGCACATACTAAGTGAATTAACAATATAATAATTCGTATTATTCCCTTATTCCAGCATTCTATGTTCGTAACTAGTTTTAGTTGGATTTGGTGTTCAATATTTAACTCGTAGATAATTAAATTATGCAAATGATAATACAAATATGTTTTGTTCTATAATAATTTTGTTGTTTCAGTAACAACTTCGCGCAACTTTTTACGCAGTGTTTCTTTCAATTCTGATGAAGTAGTTGATGGAAAGTATTTTAACGTAAATTCTAAAAATTCAAAAAGTCAATATGATCTAACATTATTAGCATTTATCGCGATAAATCTAACGTACCAAAGATCGCCCGCAACCTTCTGATTTCCAAGGGAGTCAAATTTTGCTTAAAATCTTGTAGTTCTTCATTAGTAAATACCTTCATAAATATTTTTCGAGCAAAATACGTTCCGGAATTTGGTTTTTTCGCATAAATACCGTAAAGCAATTCGGTCTTCAAAAGTACGCCACTTCCAATATCAATCTAAGTGTATTAAAGATCGACATAAATTAGAATTTAATTCCTTAAAAATTTCTTAAATGGTAGAGATTGAAATTCTATTTCGATTTTAAAATCTAATCCTGGTATGATTGTTGAATTCGGAATATCACTATTTTAACGCCTTAAAGGGAGAATGCAAGCTAACAACACGATTTTTATATTGATTCCTTATCGTTAAAATAGGCCTAATCCAACAGAAAAAAATATATAAACTAACATTAAATTAAAACTTGTCAAAATAGGCTTAGTTGGATTCATGGAGATTTCCCGAACTCCACGTATAAGGACTAGCGACCAATGACATTGATCCCCATATAAGAGCCATCGATCAATGTCATTGTCGCTAGTACTTATATGGAAGTTCATGTGATCTCCATGAATCCAGCTAAGCCTAATTTGATTTTAAGTTTTAAATTGCTTTCTAGTTTAATATTTGTTTATTTCAGGTGGATTAGGCCTATCTGCCTGTGCTAATGATAAAGATAAGATTGGCTAGGGAACGCTAAAAAATTCGTCAGCAAGGGAAACCGGGTATTACAAGAACATCAGAAATTACTACGACATGGCGAGCCTGTTAAGATTTAACTAACGTTCGCCCACTTATTATTGATCTTTGAAAAATATTTGTTAATATCCCGAATACGACAATCGCACACTAATCCCATATATAAAAAATATTTTATTACGACTTTATACAACAATATTAGAGATACTAAATGGAATTTCATACTCGGTTGAATCGAAATTTCATTAGCTAACCAAAGTATCCGAAGATCCTTGAAAACACATTTCATTCCAAAATTGCTCAATTTCGGTTGTTGGATATCTTCGTGAGTTAAAGCACTTCGGAATTAGGTTGATGAAAGATTCAAAATAAACCCTAAAATCTTCAAGACAATTTACGGATTAGTAAATTGCCATCGAAAAAGTAATTCAATAAAGGAGACTTGGACGGTTTAAACGTCTACAGTGTGAACGTAGATTTAGTTAAAGAGGGTTCTCATATACTCTTACCATAACTTATACAATCAGAGTAAAAATTGTCGGTTTTGCGTGGAATACCATCAAAGGTCTTTAATTTTATTCGATAAAAGTAGACAACGCTCCGTTCCTTAATACTATCAGCAATGGTACAGTTTTACGTCATAGCCCATCACTTAAATATAGCCAAAAAATATCACCCCTGTCTGGCTCGAGTGATTTGGACTCTTCCACGATATTTTTAGTCGGGAGAGTGAAACGGAATTTAGGCGGGCCAAGCTTGGCTATATTGTCTTCCCCTCAACTCCTGAATTTCTCCAAAGAGTGGCGCTACCTTCATTCACTATTTACACGGCGACTGCGGCCGCTAGGGTGTCTCGAATCAGAATCTGCCGGTACATTTACCTAGACATTTGCTGATAATATTAAGCTACTGGGCGTTGTTTACTTATATGGAATTAAGTGATAGACATTTGATACCATTAATTTCTAAACTAACGTTAATGCTTTCAGTGTACTCTTTGTAATGTAAAGTTGCATCACGTTGGGGAAATTTAAAATTACCACGGGAGAGAAAAAACACCAACAACATTGTATTTACTTTTTAATAATCTTAAAGAGGTAGACTCGTTACATTTAATTACATCTTTTTATTTCATAGAAATTTACACCGTCTGTTGGATTTGTCTTGTTTGTCCTATTCTTGTAGGTCAATTCTTTCAGTTTATTTGACAAACTGGCGACAACTTCAGGTTTTGACTGATTGGGATATTTACTTAAGGTAAAATCTACTCGGAAATAAATTACAATTAGTATCTGTTATAAAAAAAAATAAGTCCTTTAAACTCTATTGCTGCTAGTGATATTTTAGTCCTGTAGAGCGAGAGATAATGGTTACACTATCTTTAATTGAGTAGACAAATTAATTTGGGCAAGCTAATGTTACTATTTTTTAAATTTAACCAAAACTTTAGTGCACAAAAACCGGGGCCCCGAACCGTCTTAACTACTATGACGCCAAACCCAACCCGGAACAAACCACACACGGGAAGCTTAAGTAAGCGGATGGAATAAGATTCTACTTCCGGGACTATGAAGGGCCCTCTTTCCCCGCCCCACCTGGGCCTAGCAATTTACCCGCGAGTCTCTAAACGGACACCAAATGTGGGTATGACACCCTAGTGCCCGCCATGTCGGACATACGCGGGCGTACTGGATCTTATCGGAAGCAGAGTGGGCAAGCCAACCCCGAGCTACATGCCACGTACAAGGCACCCGATTTATCCTCAGAGAAACCGTGGAAAGCTAGGAGGGCACGGCGAGGTAGTGTTTTGTTTTGGTCATAGGCTTCTCTTATGAGGGGCCCTCAAGTAAAAATGTAAGAGGTAGTCTGCTAGGATTAATACCTTCGGCATTGCCAAAACGTGACCGTAAAGATTCTTGTGGGGTCGGTGGGGATTTGTTTAGCATTGCTTGCAACTACCATGCATGCCTGTTCTGATACAATTGGTGGTCTGAGTTAATGTCAAAAGCTCATAACATAATCAACTCCCAGAAAAGTACAGAACTCCCATAGAGTAACAATATCAGCAAATTTAACGGGAAACTTGTAGCTAAAATGGAACAGCTTTTGAATTGAACCATGCCAAAAAACGTTTTCGAGAATTTCCAAAACATATAAGACACGTTTTTGGTGCTTAAATTCAACAGCACAGAGAATAACGCGGGTTGTCGGCCACGGTCTTGGGCATCAAACGCCGACCAAGTCTTATAATTAATTAATTAATTTTAATAATCTAACAGCAATAGGAAAGACAGGTTTCTCGCAGTCTTACCAAGAAGGGCATCGAGTCTAAGTGTATCCAGCCCTCTCTTGAAAGGTTTATTAGGGTTAGGTCGGCGCCCACTTACAGTTGAACCGATAAGTTCATCAATGTTGAAGATTTCCAATAATAGTTTGCGAGCGAATTGGGTACCAGTAGAGCAAGAAGCGAAAAATTTGAATAAAGTTTCACTTTTTACAAAAACTCCATCACCAATATCAACCTAAGTGATTCGTGGTAAAATTCATTATCAAAGCTACATATTTGTTAAAAAATGATGTAATATGGGCACACCATTTCTCCGCTGGCGGTACCAGGAGAAACCACAGGATCCAGAATTGGATTTGTTATTTTATTCAATCGCGCGGCTAAAAAGATTTAGAATTATCGAGTTAGTACATGTCCTTCAATAGTACAATAGAGCGTGGGAAAATTACATTCGATAGTTCATAGATGATTTTATTGGAGATCTAAGACCGCTTTCAAACGATTAGAGTAAAATTCAGGATTGCCCGTTCCCTATCGTCAAATTTAAGCCGAATTACTTTCACCCCCGAATTAAGATTGAAGAATAAGTCACCCCTGTATGAAGTTAAATAAGACACGCAACAAGACTAGATTCGGGCCTTGTCCAATTGATCTCGCGCCAAATTTGCGAATTTAACCACAATTGGAAAAACTTACCGAGACTCCTTATAGATACGCGTGACGTTGGTTTTACTTCTCATTTCAATATGCCCATAGAATACCGAAAGAAATCGGATTACCCAATCAGGAAAAATCGTCGAATTTAGTGTAAAATGGTCCAAATTGGTAAATTACAACAGAAATCGATCAAATGAAATAACCCGAACTCAACAAAAAAGTGGATTCGCACTTACTAAATTCAGGTTATTGAATTCGGTATATTTGTTAGAATTCTGTTGAAATTTTGCAATTTGTACCATTTTTCAACGAATTAGAATTTTTATTCCTTAATGGGAAAGTCGATATCTTTGGCTATTCTATGGGAACAGAAATGAAAAGTAAAACCGACGTCACGCATATATAAACTGCCTAGGATTTTAATTTCTTAAAGGGAGAATGAAAGGCCAAAACAACCTATTTATAATCGATTAAAAATGCTAAAATAATGAGAAAAACAATAATATAACTCACCAAAAATATTTCGTCATTTTATAATCAATTTCCAAAGTTCCGACACTTGCAGATGCTAAGCCTTGGCTGCCTAGCTCGGCGCACTAGGCTAGCACGACCTGAATTTTTTTTTAAATATTCGCGGCTATTCTTGTCGCCAATCACGAGCGAGTACGAGTAATTTAAAAATACGCGTTTGATCAGACGGGAATATTAAAAAAATACGACTCGTGCTCGCCTAGTTCGCGAGCCAAGGCTTAGCATCTTCAAGTTTCGGAACTTTGGAAATTGATTAAAAAAACAAAGAAATATTTTTGGTGAGTTGTATTAATGTTTTTTTCATTATTTTAGCATTCTTAATCGATTAAAAATAGGTTGTTTCGGCCTTTCATTCTCCCTTTAAGATTAATTTGCGAGCTTGGAGCGAGATCAATTTGACAAGATATTTAAAAAAATATTTTTATTAGAAGCATCAGTTATAAAATCACTATTTTTTTCTCCACCAGGGTGTCCATTTAAATAAATTCAAACCAATAAATTCACCAAAATTGTTTTTTATTTCAGTTCCTATTTCAAATAATACTGTGACGCTTATTTATATGTAATCTTAAATGATCGGGTCTAGAGAACGATCTGTGACAATATGGACACTTTAATCGACCGATGTGATGCTTAGATTTTAAATGGCGATCCAAATGAGACTTCCAAATAAAAGATTTGTCCATTTTCCCGCAAATCGGACAAGTGCCCGAGGATGCGGGCTTTTCCTCAGAAACACACGATGTGTTCCTTGACCAGACGTCTGGAAATAAGTGACGACACACCCATTAGTGTAAACTAATAAGAGAGAATTCCGGGAAAAAAATGGGTAGAAAGTAATGAATAAACGACAAGAATGAATTAAGGAGTAAATTTATTTAAAAAAACCTTTTTTTTTTAATTACAAACGAATTAAATATATTACTTACAAAAACCATCTTTATCCTGTTTTAAAGTAGAGATTAACTACCCCTAAAACCACAAGCTAAACTATTTTAGCCTTTCTTCGTAACAAAATCCCAATATCGAGGCAAATCGAACACTATATCCCTAGAAGAGATCTCGCAAAAAAACTATTTCTTTACTCCGAACGTCTTTGATGCGATAAACCAAATTGCTCACAAATCTTAAAGGAAACTTGGAGCTAAAAATGGAACAGCTTTAGAATTTATTTTCGGAATCACCGGATGTCAAAAAACGTATTCAAGAATTTTCAAAACAATTTTTAGACACGTTTTTGGTGATTATATTAATTGTCGAAAGTTTGGTAAAGTGAATAAAAGTAAATATAAATTCCTACTAATCATTATTTCAGCCTTCATCAGTTTAGTAAATGTCTTAAGATTAAGACAATAGGTCGGCGTTCAACGCCGGCATTACAAGCCCTGTTGAAAGCTGAAATAATATGAGTGGCCCGAATTTATATGAAGTTTTATTCAAAGTTTACCCAACTTAAAATTTATTTAAAAATCAAAAACGTGTCTAATAATGGCTTGAAAATTGTCGATTACGTTTGTTGGCAATTGGTGATTTCGAAAATAAACTTTAAAAATAATCCATTTTAGCCCCAAGTTTCGCTTTAAATTTTAATTTTACGATAAATATTCGTAATTTTTAAATTCTGTGAATATTTTTAAACGACGCTAAGTCTCGGCTCCATTGTCCAGTGATACAATGGAAAAATAAATCAAGGATTTTAATCAATTTCAATCATTATTATTAGTATATTCCTATAATCAGAGCCCATGTACCGAGCCTCTCGCGTAGAATATGTTACTTTAGTCCCCAATCATTGAGATTCTTTCTTTCACTATACACGCTACAATTGTTTGATCTAAACTACTTTCACACTACAGACGCTAGTCAAGTTCATACTACAGTCGAGTTCATACTACAATCGTGTGAACGGGAAACCAATTTTTCTTGGATCTATTTTTCGTAACAGCTTCGGGAACCAGTTTCAAACCAACTAGGCTGAACAACCACCTACGGATTAAACTATATTAAATTGGTTTATATGAAGATAAGTGAACAGATGCCCCTTAAGACGATTTAAATATCGATTTGATTCTATCGATTAAAATCGATTGAGATACGCTACAAAGGATCACCGTCAGTTTACAAGAAAATTCACACTAGCGTACGCCAAATCGATTTTAAACGGTAATATCAAACCGTTATTTTAATCACTGGGAATAGTTTTAAGGGTTATCTGTTCACACATCATCTTCGTAAACCGATTTATTATAGTTTCATCCATAAATTGTTACGCCGAATTAGTTTGTAACTGGTTCCCGAAGCCGTTTCGAGAAATCGATTTGAGAAAGAACAGTTTTCCGTTAACACGACTGCAGAGAATTTTTTTAAACAGTTTGGAAATCGATTCCAAGGCCTTGTACTACGAAGAACGCTGCTAATTCGACTTTTCCAGATCGGTTCGATAGTCTTTAGTGTGAACGCGGCTCTAGTTAGCTAGCCTTCACGATTATTCAGTCCATTTACCGGGCGGATAATTTGGGACTGGGAATCTGGGATTCATGATGGACCGACCGTATTTGTTTACTTGGGAGCGGTATTCGGTCAATGAAATTTATAGTTTCGTAATAAGAAACTATAGTTATAGATCTAGTTTATGTTTTGTGAGTAAATGATTGAGCAATTCGTAATTACTACAAAACGATCGAGGACACTTATCGCATTTAAAACGATTTACGTCGTGGAAAAATCCGATATGACGTTCGAGTTCCGAACGACGCCTGAAACAGGCTCCGCAAATCGCGCAATCTGCAAAATAAAATCAAAATAGCCTGAAAATGCGACCAAAGCGAAAGCGATGGTAAACGTATCACGCAATTAAGGATAAAAGAAGACAAGGTAGTTAAACAAAACGCTAAACACCAGGCAGGTAATCGCTTTTTCGATACCATTATGTTATGAATAAACAATATAGGATTTAATATCTATGCGCAAATATGAATATCCTCTCATTTCCCCCGATTCACCATCTAGGAAAACCACCTGATTTTCCTGACCATTTGATTTTCCCAGATTCACCATTTAGGAGTTCCTCGTTCAACATCTAAGTATTACCCTCTCATTTTCCATTCCCAAATCGAAATTAACTTCATTCCAGCCCAAATCCTAGTAAATTTTACCAGAAGCCGATGAAACCCTCCTTTGAAGTCTACTACTCTAATGTTCGATATAGCGCTCCTCTCTGTATGGGTAAAATTCCCAATTTTACGAGTTAGAAGGGGTCCTACTTCATCCCCCCTGTCTACGGAAAATTGAAAATTCTCCTCCCCACAAACGACGACGTTTGGTTGACGAACTCCAAGGCTGCTAGAGATATTCGCTCGACGAACTCCCGCTCCGAAAACATCTACCGTTAGGAGGCGTACGAATCGCGCCTTTTGAGAATAACCCATACAGAGAGGGGTAGACAAGACCCGGGAGTAATAGACTTGAAAGGAGGGTTTCATCGGCTTCTGATTTTACTTATTTTCTATTAAAGGGAAAATTGGGAGTTAAAAATGGAACTACATTTAAATTTATTTTCGGAATCAATTTTCAAAACTTTTTCACGTTTTTTGTGTTTAAATTAATTTCTAAAGTTTGTTAAATAAACGTAAATAAAAAAATCGGGCCAATCATTTAAGCCTTCAACAGCGCTTGTAATGTCCTAACATTAAAATTTAGCCGGCGTTTCCATGTTCAAGACTTTGGGCATCATTATACGCGCTGCTGAAGGCTGAAATAATACGATTGGCCCGTATTTATATTTAAATTCAATCTTAACCAAACTTGTCTAATAACTGAGAAATAATTCTCGAATACGTTTTGTGGCACGGTGATTCCGAGAATAAATTCAAACGCTATTCCAAGTCTATTACCGATTCCTGGAAAATTGATTGGATACTACAAATATGCCCAAGGTAAATTAATTCAACACAAACATGTACTGCTTAATAAGAAAATATATAGTGCAATTTAAGTCTAGGCAACCCAAATAAATGTTTTTTTAATTCCAATATATCACAGTATAACGCGTGTTAGATAAGGAATTTTATAAGATCAGATAAAGGTTTATCGATAAAGCGAGTTGCGACACCTAATCAGGTGATTCTGTAAGCTATCTTTCCTGCCGTAATGCGAGCCGCAATTAGGGCAAACGTGCTTTGGACCAGAATGACACTCGATATGGCGAGTTAGGTGAGATTTCCAGACAAACGTAGGGCTACTTTTGCCGCAAATTGGACACCGGGGATATCCACCTGCAAAAGCGAACAAATAAATCACGAAACCCAACTCAACGCCGTGATGCCGTGATATTATAACAGGGTTCATATAAAATATTTAGGGATGCCACAAATTTCAATTCCTTATAGGAATTATAGGATTATACGGGACACTAAATTAGGTTTTATAGGATAATATAGGTCTATAATTATCTCAAATAAAGGATTTTATAGGGAAAAAATACCTTTTAAATTATATTTTATACTAGAACTAATTTGACTCGCATATTCGATTTCCACGGCTTATTTGAATTTTAGACATTTAACTCGATCGAAACATTTATAAGAGCTTGGTTGAGCTTCCCCACATTGCTCCAGCAACATACAAATCTTAGCTAATAGGGACTGCTTACGCAAAACATTCAGCGCTGCAATATTTTTTGATCCCAAAATGTCTGTAAATTAACTCAAAATATAACTTTATAGGACATTTAAAGGAAATACAGGATAATACGTTTTAAAATATAGGATTATATAGGAAATATAGGACCATTGGGCTGCCTGAACATTTGAGAATAACCAATTTTACTAATTTTTTTACAAATTTTAGTTAATTTTTCCTGTTATTTTCTGCGGGTGCACCCACTGATTTTAAAAACCATAATAAAATTAATTTAACGGAGTTTGTGTCAATGAAGAGCTACCACTTATATAAATTTACCCGATTTAATTCAAGTTTATAAGAGTTTCCCGAATATTTCCATGATTTATCGTACAACATTGAAATTATTCGATATTTCCAGGAATTTGAATTTTCCAGGTTTGTATGAACCCTGTATTATTATTAACCGTAACTCCAAAACAAATTTTAATATTAAATAACGAATTGAAATAAAAAAAAAAAAAAATCTAAATAAATTTGAAAATCCAGAAATCTCGAAATAAACGGGCCGTATTTAAATGAAAGGAAACGCGTTAGGTTTTAATCAATAGAAAAGGTCATCCGTAAACTGCGCAAATGGAAAACTTCGGAGAGCCAATAGCAGAGAAGGATTTAAATTAAGAATCGATAATCATTCTCAATCTTTTAAAACAGTCAATGTATAGTATCTCGAGCGCTTTTCCCTTATACGCACTTGAGATATTTTGTAGTCAAACGCGATCATTCGAAAATTGAAAAGCCCAGCAGGGTTCATCGTTCGCTCGGCCACGTACGAATCGCAAAAATTGCACGAGCGTCTCTACGAATTTTAGCGAGAAACAATTGCAAATTACAGCGATAACAATGAAAGGGTTCTTTCGATCCGTGGAAAACAAATAGAAGGGTATAACCGGAGCTTATTTTTGCAGGTACTGAAAAGTTCGACTGTCGCGTCACGAGGCTAAAGGGATTTTAAAATTCGGTATGACACGTTTAAATTTTAATACTGACGTGTTAGGTTAAGGAAAAGAGAACGTAGTTTTACATTGTACGCGTTATTAAATCCCTCTTATTACACATTCGTAACAGTTCTATTTCAAAATTTCTAGAAAATTAAATAGTAACACCCTTCGAAAACTTAAAGGTCCACTTAAAGGGTGATACGCAGCTAAATATATTTCCTCCAACGCTATTCAAATGGATCTAGTATGATCTAATAAGCGCCTGTATACAAACTTTCACTCAAAAATATTCAACTGTTTTCTCGGAAAGAGGATTTGAAATTGCCATTTTTTTTGGGGGGTTTTTTCAGTGAAATTTGGATTTCCATAAAAGGGGAGTGGCCATTTTTGGCGCAATTTATAGTGCCCAACGGAATTTTAGTTCAATCTATCGAGAAATGCGTGCTAATCTCGAATACATTCATTTTTTCCGAAAACAAGCGAAAAGTCTCGCGATATTTCCGATTTTTTTCGCGTGGCGGCGCCACTTGTAGAAGCCTAATTGAAATACAACCCCCCCCCCCCCCCCCCACAGAGTTTCACGGAGCTTTCGACTTGCAATATTTTTAGCTACGTTCACACTAGAGACTTTGAAACAGTCAGGGTTCGTATAAAATTGGAGGTTAATTTTTCTAACCAATTTATCTTTTATCGTGAATTCGTTCTTATGAGCGAGCTCTTGGAAATTTTGAAATAGTTTATCAATCATTAGGCAAATATTTTCAGTTTATAATAATTATGTTACAATTAATTTATCAACCAATCAAACAGTTCCTTGACATGTACCAAAATATTTTTCTAATTCCCTGACTTTTCCAGGTCGCGTATGAACCGTTTCCAACCTTCAAATTAACTTTTAAAAAATAATTATATATATTTTGAGAAATTATATTTACAGCTTAAAAGTCTCTAGTGTGAATACGGCTTTTGTTTTGTCAGTCAGCGGGTAGAAACGGGTGTTTAAGTACGAAAACTATATTTCTACATTGTTGCTTTTTTTCTGCTTTAAGTTTTGAGCAGAAAATCTCGGTTTCTTGGATTTAGCCGCGTGTCAACATTTAAAATAAGACCAGGTGATTTTAGGTTGGGGTAGGTAGGCCTTTTTTGAAAAAGAGCGCGAAAGAAAGAGGTCACGAAGAATGCGAATTTTACAAAAAAGAAAATTGACTTTCTCCCGATGGGTTGAAGAAGGCTTTAGTGACAACAACCGATATTTCCAAAGTTGGAAAAGCGCCAACATTAAAAACATCATTGAAACTCAAAGATATCTAGTTAATTAACGAAGTTATAGCTTGAGTAGGCTAAGCTTAACATATGTCTGAAAATGTAAAATTATTCAAAGCGTTTAATCTAAAGTAAACACGCGCAACTTGACTGATTTCGGACGTCGTCGAATTTAATCTTAATCCGGAGGTTTTTACAAACCCGTGACGTTGGTTTTTCTTTTCATATCAATTTGCTCCCATAGAATAACGAAAGATATGGGAATTATAAGAAATGACAAAATCTAATTCGGTCAAATATTTCTAAATTCCTACATAATTCGACCAAATAAGACCAAAGAAAATAACGAAAATTCAATAAAAGTGACCAAAGCATTTAAAATTTTCGTCTACTTTTGTTGAATTCGAGTTTTTTCATTTGGTGTATTTGGTCGAATTATGCTGGAATTTTCCAATTTTTAATTAAATTTTATTTTTCATCATTGGGTAAGCTAATTTCTTTCGTTAGTCTGCTGGAACACATTGAAAACAGAAGTAAAATCGACGTCATATCCATTTAATTAACTTAAATAGCAAAAATTTTACGTTTGAAGAGCTTTGGTTCATTCGTTTTATTTTGAATCAGATTGTGTGTCAAGAGATCTAATACCATCTTCAGAGAGGCATAATTAAACAGTTTATAATCAGATTTAACTGATGATTACATGCTTTTCAATTCAATAAACCTCGGTCAAATCTGATTAAACCTAGGTTAATTATGCCTCGTCTACATATTTTGAAGATTGAATTACCTCAGAGATTACGAATTCGAACTTTGCAAAATACTGTCACTTATGATAAGTACTGAAAATTGGCAAGGTTTCAAAATTTACATACTTCCAGCTTACGGCCAACAATCATTCTAATATTTTTACCACAGTTTGTTCGTCACAAATCACAACGGACATATTTTGGTCTCCTAGCCTTTGATACTGCTCTAAGGTAACAATGACCTAAAGTATCCTTCACTGGAGAGGGAGTTTGATTTTTCTCCGAAACTGGGAAGGGCTTTACAGGCAAAGAGAGCAATATATATAGGGCTTGATTAGACATGGTGTAAATTTGGATACTATAGAGACCCTACCGCCATCCCTACACGGTGCAGAGAAATAATAAAGGAATAGTTTCAGAGAAATAATTACTTTTCGTGTGAAGTTCCAAGATTTTATTTCCAGTATAAAACTCTTGATTTATAGAGAACAATTAAAAAAACGATGGTTCTCAACATGAATTTAGCTTCATTATAACCTCATGGAAAGGGATTACTGCAATCTAGGATAATCTTAAAAGATAAAACTTGAGATACAAGTCGCCAAAGTTTTAAATAAACCATGCGACTTTTATCTCAAGTGTTTTTAATTTCAATCTTCGTCGCCATGGTCATAAAAATCAACCTTAAATAATATTAAGACCTCAGTGATACCAGAAGCCGATGAAACCCTCCTTTGAAGTCTACTACTCCAATGTTCCATAAAGCGCTCCTCTCTGTATGGGTAAAATTCACAATTTTACGAGATCGGAGGGGTCCTACTTCATCCCCCCTGTCTACGGAAAATTGGAAATTCTCTCTCCACAAACGACGACGTTTTTGGACGAACTCCAAGGCTGCTAGAGATATTCGCTCGACGAACTCCCGCTCCGAAAACATCTACCGTTAGGAGGCGTACGAATCGCGCCTTTTGAGAATAACCCATACAGAGAGGGGTAGACAAGACCAGGGAGTAATAGACTTCAAAGGAGGGTTTCATCGGCTTCTGGAGATACTTATTCCTAAGCCTAATCGGATCAAGTTCATCATTAAAAATGTTTCGGTCTGCTTCGAGAAAGCAACACTTACGTTGGAAAATTGTTTTAAAATTTAAAGTTGGATCGAGAAATAAGGGCGAGGTTTAGATTTTTGAAATAATTAGTTATGTACGGAATTAAATTAAAATTCAAAATATGTATATGTATAGCGAATATTTTTACACTAAACGAACTGGGAATAGCTCAACATGAAGCATTTCTGTTAACAGAATAAAATAAATTACAACCAGATCATTACTTTTCAATAAAAACTTTAAATATTTTAATTTCTTATACCGATATTAAAATTTAACATAAAATTCGACAAATTTTATACGTAACACAGTATGGCCTAGAAAATATTTCAACAAAATGAATTTCATTCAAATAAATTATTGCATAGAACTTTATATAATAATTTCATCGATAAAACAATACTGCTCAATATAAGGGTGTCGGCTAGGGTTATTAAAAATAGGCATCTATCTTAATCTTAATAGTTAAGGATGAATAACAAAAGCCTGGATTTCATAAGCGTCCTCTAATGGCCCAAACAGTAAAGGCAAAATAGTTATATTGCTCTGTTTTGGCCGTTAATGAACGCCAGGAGTAGTTAAGATAAGTGTCCTTTGTTAAAAGCCCTATATATCGGCACACCATGTTATTTCCATTATCTTATTAATACAGGCTGCCTAAGTGTAGTAATAAACAACACCCCATTTACAAGGAGTTCACGTTTCCAAAAAAGGGCTTGGATCATCAGACCTTTAGTAATGGTCACCTGAACCACTAAAATTACGAAGCAAGCCTAGCGAGCGAAAAAAGTAAGCCTAAAGATCATTACTAAAAGGCTTAGCCACGTTTCATTTATCTGAGATACGATTTCTCAAACCTTTTTAGAAAATTAATTGTAAGAAAAAGGTGCCTATCAACCAATAGGCAATAACTCAGTTCGTAATTATAGTATCTTTTATGAACACGTAGAATCTATAGGAAATATATTCACCGTGAAATGTTTATTGACAAATTCTCAATATTTTTAATAAAGCACTGACCAATAATTGTAGAATCAAAACGGAAACCAGATAAGCTCCTAAGAGTTACTGATTCCTAGGAAAATTGAATCAGTATATTAGTAGGGTGGTAACAAAATCCCATTAGGGGTGTTGTCAACGAACGTTTTTGAGACTTTCATGCCTGTTCTTTAGTTGATTCGTAAGCTACGGTCGATTTTTAAACGCTAGTGCGAACGAAGCTATAGTTTCTGTTCCACGGAGGGGTGCTGTTGTTTATAACTACTCCTAGGAAGGAGCTGCCGACGATATTGATAAAGAATAATTTATTTTAAAGCTAGCTTTTAGACGATTTGAATACTTGGTGGTACATTTTTAAATGATTTTCTAGAGTGGACTTCTTGCGATAGGCCATACTGCATAGCGCGCAATTATACAATTTATCACTCCTGTTGAATATCGTCGTCGCTGGACTTTGGCCAGAATTCGTACTGTCTTTTTCCGAATCATAAAGAACTATCGGTTCAAAATATTTTTTTGAAAAGTACCTTTTGACACCATCTGAAAGAAAAAAAATATTTTAGTTATCTGTTCCACGGTAGTATGGAAAAACCAACAAGTTACAATGACCACAATGCGATTCTTTAAGTATGAAATATCCCTATCCTTGTTTATTCTCATATTTAAACTAATAAACGTGGTTAATTTACAAAATATATCCATGGTTTTTTTTTTTAGTTTTTTTTTTTTTCCTTTTTTGAAATTTAGAATAAGAAAATATATTTTCAATAGTTTTGGATGCATCGTCTATATCGTTCACGTAGAGATCTTCGGAGATACACAACTTCATTTGTAGATTAGATCTATGCCTATATCTTAAATAAATAAAGTTCTGTTTAGTTAACGGCTTCCAGATTACAAGAAAAAGACTAAAAAGAGACCAAAAACACCAGGAAAGTCTTAAGATTGGTTTAACCACATAATAGCCTGGTTATCAATGGATATCCTAAATTATTCAGTATTCAATTCCTAGCTTTAGTTACATAGGAATTTTGACCTAATTTCTTAGAAATTTGGAAAATAATTTAAAACACCATTTTTTCAGAAACAGTTCTCTTATAAACTATTACTTTGGTGAGAACCTATTATTTTAATTATCAATTTTTAAAGTTCCTTACTGACAGAAACTCGTTTTGATCATATCAAAAGATTTAAGCAATATAATATTGCTTAAAGGTACAGACCGGGATAAAAAAAAGTGTGTCTTAAATTATAGAGCGTATATTAAAACGACTAATATCATATCGCAAAAAATTTAATAGTTAGTAGATATTAAGATATTTGCGTTTATTATAAGCAAAAAGTGATCTCTAGTGAACGCCATTTTAGTTTTTTCATACCCTTTCGATGCCTGCTGAGGATTGGCTTCGCCGATTGGTTTATTTCTCACCTAAAGTCACTTGACTCTAGCTGAAAATAGATGCGGGTATAAGCGCGCTCAATTTCTTTAGAGTCAAATAAGATATGCCGGGCCGAAACATAGGCTACTTCCGAAGGATCCCGCGCGCGAACACTAACCCGAAGGTCGGTCGGCCAGCTGAGCTAGTAGTAGTCAGTACTAGGTATTAACCGAGTCTTAAGTTGATTTGAAGAATTAGAAGGTAAAAACTAAACTGCATTCATTAATTACGCAATTAGGCATGTTTTCGTAGAAAGTTAGAAATCACAATCACAAAATTACGGGTCTTCTTACGAAGTTACGAACAGACGATCCGACTTCGTTTAGCGAATCTTTATTGGGTGACTTAAAGGCCAATCATTGAAGCGGATCCTTATTTTTAAAACTCGAAATGCCGGGAAGCAAATATGGCGTTCTTCTAGGAACGTAAATTTCGGTTTTAAAATGATATTTATAAATTAACCAAGACTTAAATCACTATAATGTGTTTTGATTTGTAGGTTTTTAAGCATGCTCTTTCCAATGGAAGTACTTTTAAAGTTGGGTTGCCTTTCCCTTTAATATTTTTTTTATATTTATATTTTATTTCCATTGAAAATATTTGACTTGATTTAAGGGTAAAAAGTACCATTTTTTATTATAGGAGAAGTAGCTATTCTACAATTTTACCATAAACTCCAACATAAATCATCAGAAATAGATAATATGAAACGGTGTAGTTGGTCTCTTTTTTTGAAATGCAAAACATCATTTCAAATTTACCGGTATCAAAACAAACGCGATGTTTATGATGCGTTTTTAATTCATCTTCACGACTGAATGACCTTCCACATCGTTGGCAATCCCATCTAACTTTCAAATGAACAGATTCAATGTGTCTCTTAACGTGATGTTTCCTTCCAAAACAGCGATAACATACTGGGCATTTCAGCTCTGAAATAAGCCAACATTAGGTAATCATATCGTCGCGTCAAACTTAAACCCAAGTATACGAACCACAAAACAAGAATTGTGGTTCATAATCGCGGTATACATTCTAGAACTATAGACCAATTGCGCGTTAGAAAAGGGGTCTATAGGCAACCCAACGCTTCAATAAGAAGGATCTGACTAATGACGGGAAAAAAATATTGGACAATTGTCCAGTAACTCCCACTTCGCAAAATCAGTTTTTGTAATTTCTTATTGGACAAATGTAAAGTGACCCTCTCATCTCAAAAATTAAGTTATGGAAGATTTGCAAAATTTATCCAGTGTTCTAAGCTTATTTCCGACCCTGGATACGCTCACGCGCAGTGACGACCATATATAATTCCCCTCTACAGGTCTAATTCAGTGGCTTGTCTAGGTACCCTTTTTCTAACGCGCAAGAGATCAAGTTTACTCTTAATCAATAAAGAGAAATAACAAAACGTGGCAATCATAATTGCCCACTAACGGCAAACAGAGGTAACTAAGATACCTACATAAGCGTCTGCCTATTCTTTATCCACAGCAGCCACGCATGTGGGTTTTGTTAGTTATTACTTTAGCCTGCTCTGTTGTCGTTAAAGAGCGCTTATGAACGCCAGATTTTGTTATTCCTCTTTATTTATTAAGATAGGTGTCCATTGGTTAACAGTCCTAGATACAACCTTACTTTGTGTAAAGTTTCAGTAGGGTATCGTTTTTCGTCACGTTAAAATTTATACACAGCAAGCTTCCGAAGCACAATAGGTATTTAATATTACCAGGAATTCATAAATGTAAAAGTAATATTGGACTTAATGCCTAGCTTACTGTATTTCCTCAAGGTCTAACAAACCTTTATAATTATCCCATCCTAATGATAGAATATTTTTAAGTATGTCACTAAAATAATTACGTTACAATTGGTCAACCAATCATAAACAGTTCCTGGACACGTACCAAAATATTTAATTTCCCTGACCTTCAAGGCCAATTTCCGAAATTCCCACACTGTTCCAGGTTCTCCAGGTCTTGTACGAGCCCTGCCAGGTTACGACCCGGTTTCGCTTAAGGAAAATAAGACCCGCCTCCTTTCTTACCCCACCCCGTCCCTTACAAAGGGTCGTGAACTATGACACTCAATCACTAAAGCTAGACAAATATTACTTTGTATATTTTTATGAATTCAAGATAATACAAAACGTGGTGATAAAAGGCTGCTAGTAAACTCCCCCCTTGAAAAATCAACATTCCTTACGCTTCGAAGAATACAATTAACGTTAACCATGGATTAAATAAACTCAGTTTACTTAATCCACGCGTTAACTAAGCTTCAAAAGAAAGCGATTTTAAAGGCGCTTCTTAATCCCCGTTTTCAATCAAGGTTTTACAAGCTTTTGCATTCGCTTTTTTTTTAAGATATTTGAATATCCGCTTTTCTGTCACTCGAAGCCTGAACAAATTTAAGCTTCATCATTATTTAGACGCTAAAGTTTAATTCTTGACCGCAAAAAATTGATTTAAAACGTGCCTATACCTTTAAAATCGATGATAAATATACCACTTGACATACGATTACAGCTCGAAGTCGGGAAATAAAAGTGGATGCAAAAACCGTTAACCCACTAAACTTCCTTCAATCTAGTATACACCGTTTTTCAAAACCAATTTTGCCCTCAGGTACGAACGAGGCTTTAGTTTTATCATTCTGCGCAACAGCTTCCCTCTTATAGAGCCGCCGAGTCGTTCGAGCACGGAGGAAATATCGTAGGGAGAGAGATGCGAAACCTTGGGGTTATTTCTAAGTGAAAAAATTTCTGGACCATCTTGAATTTTTACCCCTGCGGCAGACAAGGTAATAACTTGAAACAGACAACTAAAGAAGATGGTAACAATGCTCCCCGAACGACGCGGAATTATTATAAAGGGTAGGCTGTTGCATGTTGCGCAGAAAGAAAAAACTACGTCTAATTGCCACGTCTGCTCGTGAAGCCCAAGAAAATGTATTTTAAAGAATTACCCCTTTTCAAACGCGGAAAGCAAAAGAAGGTAAAATTAGGGGGCACTTCGTTCCAACCATTTCCCCACACCCCCCCCCCGTTTGACTCTCCCTAAGATACTTCCTCCGTGATTAAAGCTACGATGTTACCATCGACTTCAGATGTCTGCTTAAGGTTTATTAATTCGTGGGTGGCTGGAAAAAAAATCCTTGGTACTTCCCCGATTACAACGGGTCAAACATTAAAACGTTTCGAATTCTCACGTTGAGGACGCGTGCCAAAAACAACTAAATCTTGAACATTCATAAATTATTCTGTTTAAAACCGGTTACTCCATAATCTGTATGTATTATTGACTTCATAAATAGCGTAAACTAAATAACTACACGTTACTAGAACACAGTAAGCCTTACGTCGGGGCCATTGCCGAAAAGCAACATATTCGTGCAAGTTTACGATTCAATCAATGGTATTGCTTATCCCGTATCCCGTAAGCTTATTTCGAAATAATTGATCGACCAAATCGCGAAATCATTAAGACAATCTTTAATCAAAGACGAACTCGACGGTTTAGAGTTATTAACTCTTTACACTATACACCAAAGCTGAACACAGGGTTTACTAGAGTTCGAACTCAATACACTGTCTTCACAGCTAACTCGGGTCAACTCAGGTGTACAACAAATTCAAGACTGATGTACCTCAAGGACGAAATCACGAAATTCCATAACCCCTCGGCTTATCATTATAAAAAAATAAGCGTGTATAGGCTTAAAACTAGTTTGTAAAGTATCGCATTTAGATTAGCATATCAATATTTTAAGTATGAAATAGGCAAGGCAACCGACCATGGGGTAACAAATTACTAAGGTAGTGTTTGTAAAGTCGAATTCCGTAACTTATACCCAACGAGGCGAGATATAAACCACTGAAATTTAAAGATGCAGAAGAAATCGTTGGCTTAACATTAGAATGAAAAATTCAGCGTTTAGGAGATTCCCTCCCATACTTTCTCTTGTCGAAGATTAATAGGTGTGAGCACAAAACACTCGCGAGGTCTTGCAGGAGGCAATCAAACTAACTTTCCTCCAAAATGAATCTCCAAAAGGAAATGATGAAACAGAAAAGGAAAGATTCCTCGTTTAGGAGATTATAAACCATCATAAAGTTTGCCATTTCTCGCGATTCATACTTATAAGGAGATGCGACTTGTGGGTGTGCAGTCTGGTGATTATACTTATAAGGAGGATTTAAATTATATACTTATGTACGTGACGAATCACGTGATATATATTTGCCTAGGGGTGCGCGTGGTGAGGCTATCTCTGTATATGCCTATTGATACTTCCCTTAGTCCAACTAGCCCTCCCAGCCGCATTTACGAACTTTAAACCCCATGGAGCGGAGATAGCGAAGAGCGGAGGGTAAGGTGGGGGCATTGTTGATGCCGAAGACGATGCTCGGGTTATTCTAATGGTTAGCCTGATAGAATGTAAATGTAAAGGAGAGCGTCGCTTTTTGCCACTCCTAAAAGAAGCTCGAAAGAAGAATGGCTTAGTTTTGATTCAGAGAAACGAGTACATATATTTGGAAAATAATTTGTTTTAATTAGTTACTTAAATAGTTTGCTCGGAATAAAATAAAATAGTTTTAGGAGGATTCTGCAAAATAAAAAATTTAAACCCTGCAAGAGTGAACAGTTTAAAAAAGTATTTGTTCGTGTAGGTTTTTGAGAACAAACACGAGAATTTTAATGACCATCAAATCGGGTTAGATTTAGGGCATGTTCCAAGCGTAAAAAAATTTGACTTTTTATTTACTTTTTCCGAAAAGTTTGCGATTTTAGTAAGTCTTTAAAATTAAAATGTGCGAGAATTATGGTTGACACAAGCGATGCGTCGCCTTTTTAACCAATATTGTTGTGATATCAATTAATATTAAATTATTAATATTAAATTAATTAGAACAAATTTATGTAAATTATAATAATGGCTAAAAGAATGTAAATTATAATAATGGCTAAAAGAATGTAAATTATAATAATGGCTAAAAGAATGTAAATTATAATAATGGCTAAAAGAATGTAAATTATAAATGGCTAAAAGAATGTAAATTATAAATGGCTAAAAGAATGTAAATTATAAATGGCTAAAAGAATGTAAATTATAAATGGCTAAAAGAATGTAAATTATAAATGGCTAAAAGAATGTAAATTATAAATGGCTAAAAGAATGTAAATTATAAATAACTAAAAGAATGTAAATTATAAATGGCTAAAAGAATGTAAATTATAAATGGCTAAAAGAATGTAAATTATAAATAACTAAAAGAATGTAAATTATAAAACTGACTACGTTAATTGTAATTATGACCAAGTACGTTAATTGTAATTATGAAAAAGTACGTTAATTGTTATTTTGACTTAGTACGTTAATAATTATGATTAATGTTAATTATGAATGTTAATTATGAATGTTAATTATAATGACTTAAACGTTTAAGTACAATAATGACTAAACATTTTATAATAAAGTTTAATTATAATAAAGTTTAATTATAATAAAGTTTAATTATAATAAAGTTTAATTATAATAAAGTTTAATTATAATAAAGTTTAATTATAATAAAGTTTAATTATAATAAAGTTTAATTATAATAAAGTTTAATTATAATAAAGTTTAATTATAATAAAGTTTAATTATAATAAAGTTTAATTATAATAAAGTTTAATTATAATAAAGTTTAATTATAATAAAGTTTAATTATAATAAAGTTTAATTATAATAAAGTTTAATTATAATAAAGTTTAATTATAATAAAGTTTAATTATAATAAAGTTTAATTATAATAAAGTTTAATTATAATAAAGTTTAATTATAATAAAGTTTAATTATAATAAAGTTTAATTATAATAAAGTTTAATTATAATAAAGTTTAATTATAATAAAGTTTAATTATAATAAAGTTTAATTATAATAAAGTTTAATTATAATAAAGTTTAATTATAATAAAGTTTAATTATAATAAAGTTTAATTATAATAAAGTTTAATTATAATAAAGTTTAATTATAATAAAGTTTAATTATAATAAAGTTTAATTATAATAAAGTTTAATTATAATAAAGTTTAATTATAATAAAGTTTAATTATAATAAAGTTTAATTATAATAAAGTTTAATTATAATAAAGTTTAATTATAATAAAGTTTAATTATAATAAAGTTTAATTATAATAAAGTTTAATTATAATAAAGTTTAATTATAATAAAGTTTAATTATAATAAAGTTTAATTATAATAAAGTTTAATTATAATAAAGTTTAATTATAATAAAGTTTAATTATATTAAGACCAAAACGTTTAACTATATTAAGACTAAAACGTTTAACTATATTAAGACTAAAACGTTTAACTATATTAAGACTAAAACGTTTAACTATATTAAGACTAAAACGTTTATGTAAATTATTATTATGACCCTAAGCCTATTATTGATCATAATAGGCTTATGTTATTTCTTAAAAGTTTATGAAACTATGACTAAAACGTTAATGATAATCACAATTTAATAACGGTGATAATCAGCGAAATAAAATACGTTTAAACCTTTTCTTAAGTTTAATCCCCACTCCCCCTTTTTTATTGAATCATATTTTCCTGATAAATCCAGGGTTTTTCTAGTCTGTTCGAATAATGCGTAAAAAATTATGAAGAAAAAAAAATTAACTTAGCCATATAACTATGAAATGATTCTTGCAAGGTTTTATTAGGGAGTAGAAAAACTACAATTAAATTTTGTAATTAGATATTTAAATCGTAATCCTTTCCGTGACTTTGTCTTCGATGCCGGACGTAACTTTGATACCAAGTAAAAACCCTGTTACAAAGATTACACCGGTAAAAGGTAGAGACACCTCCGTGTCGCGTAACGTGTCTTTTAAGACTACCTTTGGTCGAGAGCTCTTTGCCGCAGATAGAACATTTGAAAACATCCGGTTGTAAAAAATCTGAAATTTACCAAAGCTGGCATTTTAAATTTATTTCACCCATACCGCGTAGATGCCTTGGAATTATTCGCACTTTCTTTACTAATAGTAGGTTTATACGGTCTAATTTGTTTCAATATTAGAAAATGCAATTAAAATGAGTTTTGGGATTGAATACGCAAATTTGGTATTTTATTCAAAGAGAAAAAAAGGAACATTAAAACATAGGTATCACATTAACTTTTACTGGCTTTGTAACAGTTTTAAAATACTTCATAGAATCTTCGTACAAATTAATGACGAAACTTAGTTATAATTAAATCTATCAACGAGTCAAAGGAACTAGTAGGTACATAGATTATGGATGCCTCAAAAATCAGGACTATATGATTAAAATAATGTTTTTTAATTGTTATAATACGACAAATATGAAATTTATCAATTGGTGCCATGTTGGAGCATGTTGACGTCATAGCTTTATCCCCCCCCCCCCGCCCCACTGATGAACATACTTTCAATACCCTGGTTAAAATTAGCCCTACCCTGTTTGGCAAGAAAAAAAAACACTTTAAAAATCGTCTAACAATTGTGAAAACATTTGCACTCACATTTTACTAATATTAACGGGCAGTTTCCTAAATTAAAAAGTTTGTTTTTGTGAGAGTTTCTCTATAAAGGTACAGCATGAATTGAAAATTATATGCCCCTATTTATTACCAAAAATCAAAAAATTGCGGGAAGACCAAATCAACAAATAGCGCAGGTCAAATAAATAAATCTTGACGTATACTTTTCTGACCACCTTCATCGAAAATAGACTTAAGGTACAAACTACCCTATCACACACTTTGGTACGCGTTAAGTTAAAGAGCACTTGTAGATGAATTTTCAAAATCCATCCCGAGGCTTATTTATAAAGGAAACTTACTTAAGAAAGTTAACTTTTAATAAAAAAAGTCCTGTAGCTGGAAGACTAAGAAAGAAATCATTTCCTTAATGTAAATTTTTAGTGTTGCTTAAAAACTTTAATTCTATCAGTGTTTAAAAAAAAAAGGTTGCGAAGAATATACTCTTATGTTACCAATATTAAAAATATTGTTCTCATTGTATTGGTAAATACTTTTAATATTCATTTCCGCACCTTAAACACTATTAATTTTTTTAATTCAACCCCACCCATTAAGATTAGGATGAATTCGTAAATTGTAAAAGGTTTCGTTAAAAGATTATCCTTTAGATAAAATTCCGTGAAGGTGGCATGAAAGGTCCTATCTACTAAAGAAATTACCCCTTTAAAATCTTACGCACACAGCCTAGTTTTGACTGTACAATTTGTAATGGTCACTTGTCTGATAAGCAAAAAAAGTAGAATTTAAAGGGGGGGGGGGGGGCTTAAAATCGTAGATAGTCCCTTTAATGAAATTAAATCCATCAATAATGTAAAAATAAACCCTGGTGTTCTGATAAGTATATTAATAATGTGCAATTAATAACATCATCTGCAACTAAGAATTAGATCCTACACCTTACATCAATTACGTGGAAAATTACCGGCTGTTCAAACCAATTAGACATTGTATAATGTCAAAACTGATTTACTATTAGGTTGCATAGCCTCTTTAGCTCAGATGGTTAGAAAGTGGGAAGTTTACCCGGAGGTCAGGGGTTAAGTCCACCTTGAGGCAGTTTTAATAAATTCATTAATTCAGGCTCCCTTAAGAAAAGCATTCAGTTTCATTTTTACAATATGTATTTATATTTATATAATCTAAAGAATGTCTACGTAAACCCCTCTTAAACGTTTGATTTTTTTTCCTCTATTCCAGCAAAACAGGTTCTGTTCCCGATAAGTTGCGATTATTGTACGACAATCCGCAGCTTTTGGGTGCTTAAGAGTTAATTATATTTTAGCTTAGTATTAACATATACTAAATGATTTTATCTACTCTTGTAATATATGAAATGGGTTTGAAATATAAAAATTAAATTGTGGCATTGTGTTTCACCTCCATGTGTTTTTTAAGGGCTTGTAAAACCATAAAACTCTTTTGGCACAATACGCAATGGTAATTAGGGACACCCTCGTGAGTTTTGCGGTGATGGTACATGCCAGTTACGCAAGAGTAAGTACGACCGCAAATATTGCACGGGAATCTTTTTTGCCCGTCAATTCTGTGCCGTTCAAGATGGCGTTGCAAAGTCTGGTTATTAAAAAATGTTCTTTGACAAACTGAACAGGTCGCCGTCTTAACGGCGTACCTTTTTCTTCCGGCTAGTACGGGATGATACCATTTTACACTCGATCTAGGTGTTGCGACTATAAAACAGATAGAAAAAGGAAACCTTAGGGCAGGGTAAAGAAGAATAACCGTAAGCCTAAAACATTGACTCAAAGGTGTGATTTACGTATCTTTGCAATGAGTTTTAACAGCGAAGAAGTACTTAATGCACAATATTTATTTCAGCTAAGTTTTTATACTACAAAAAAATGGGGTTAATTTTCAAACTTTACAGAAAACAGAACTAGTATCTCAATTTTGTTTAAAAAATTTGGATGAAGATAAAGCTTTTGAGAAATTAGCGGCCGGACAATGCATCGCTATGTGTCTTTTCAAATTAGAAGCTCTAGATATCATGACTGAACAATACGGACAATGCGTCGACTGCATTGATCTACACGGAATTTTACCACCATCGCTATTTTTTCTAGTTCGAGCAGATATTGGTGACCCTAAAATTAAATAAACTACTGTCAGGATTTTTAGCGGAGGTTCTCATTTGTTAAAAACTATCAAAACAGCTGGTGTAATAGAAATATGTTCAAACTGATACATCATGTAGGCCCAGATAGTTTTAGGTCAAATTTCTATTGCTCTCTACTTAATAACAAATAACTATAAAAACGACGCATGTCATATGGTATGATGGTTTTATAGATTGAAGTATTTTCATTAATAAATCATTTATTTTGAACGCGTCACGTTCCTTTAAGTTTAGCACGAAATCAACCATGAAAAAATACGACACTTTAGTTAAATATTTAATTAAAAGGTAATTCAGTAAGCTTAAAAGTAACCGCGAAAGTCACTTTTGATTTTTAAAAATTAATTGACAAATGTATGCTTAACACAATTTAACTACATGAACCGTTTCCCCGAATCGAGCCATGAAAATATTTTCAAACCGATTTAAAACAATATTTGGGTAACCAAATTTTCCCCAATAACCGCTGCTGAAATACGAATTACAATTCATACATTATATATACAATAACCACACAAAAATTGATATAGCACAATTTTAGTAATATAATCATGTAGGCTTAGCATAAACCCAGCTTAAGTTTCAGTCAATATATTATGTTAAAAACAGATAAACAATTGTATAGAGTGACCAGCAAATACAAACGCATGTAGGATACAGTTTATAACATTGAAATAATCAAAACAAATCTTCCCTCCAAAAAGAATAAAATATCAAAGAAAATTGTAGGGGTTTTGAGAGTGCAGGGACTGGCCAGAAAATGTATCGTATTAAATTTATAAAGATGGAATATACAAATTATATCCTTATTTGAATGATATATCAATTAAAATTGCCATTTCAAGCAAACATCCAGACGTGTGCCGCAAACAAATACCCTACAAAATGTATGACCACGTATAACGAGCCGTTCTAAATATGTTTATAGCTAAACCTAATTAAGGGTTAAAGGTACATAAAACAAAAATTTATTTAAGTTAACAATTTTGTATCGCTGTCGAAAAGGATTGGCTTCCCAAACAAACTAATTTGTCGCCGTATTTCCCCCGTAGACGAATAGTTAAAGTACGGTTTTAACTGCGGTAGGGTTGCCCTACAAGTATTTTAAAAATAACCTTTAATTCAATACAATATAAACTCAATGTAAGAATAAAAATAATTAAGCACATGTATCCAAAGATTTTTGTAAACAACACTCGTAACTAGCAACCATAAATAGATGGCGGTACGTTCTAAGCTTCTAATTCAGCTATCAGCCTTAATAAACAACATCATTGCGACCGAGGGTTATCTTGTCATTCTATTTCTAATTTGTATCGCGATTACGGCTCGTTATGTAGTAAAAAATAAATGAAATATCACTCACGTTACGAAGATTTCAATGTAGCACAACAAAGTTTATCCATTAGAGAAACACACACATATCGCGCACAATCACAATAATAATATTCACATGAAACTGTTAGGCCTAGGCACGATTAAGTTGGAATTTTTACAATTAAATCCACATCCACAGCGCCACCAACGGAAAAACGTCGAAGTCATTTTAAATTGAAAGTCGGTTCCACCCATGGCACCAATTTATATAGTTTCAAGATTAAACCAAGCACAATTAATTCACAATAAGAATTAACTCGCGCAAGGTGCATTCATCGTTCGTTCCCGCCACATTATCACTCCTTCTCCCGCGAGTGTGACGGACTGACAAGCGAGTTCCGTCTCGACCTTTAACCCTTCCTCCCCACCTGCTGTCTCTCTTTCCTACAAAATGGCGGGCATCGTGAGAGTGCGTGCGTTAATTCGGCCTTTGATTAATAAGGGAAAAATTAATTTAACTCGCGTTAATAAATTACACGTTGGTTATTTTAAAAGTTTGTCGAAATTCTCATCTAATAAATTACTAAATAAAAACGTCATCGCTTGCGCACCACTGAGGCTTCAATCAACAAATCCTAACAGTGTTATTCCCGAAATAAGTATAAAAACAGACTCAAAAGATGAACTTATACCCGAACCACCACCTATACCCGATATCAGCGCGTTGCAAGAGGGTTTAATTACTGGGCCATTGGCTGAAAATTTAACAACTTTATCTAGTCTAGGCTTAGGAGGTTGGTGGCCGCCTGGATTGGCTCAACAATATATAAACTTTCTCCATACTGGACTCGATTTACCATGGTGGGGAGCTATTTGTACGGGCACTCTAATAATCAGATTCTGCCTTTTCCCACTGGTCATAAAAAGCCAAAGACACGCTGCTAATATGGCCAATAACATGCCCCAAATGCAACTGCTTCAATATAAAATGACCGAATCGAGAAAGAGTGGAAATCAAATGGAAACAGCCCAGTACGCTAACGAGTTAGTGGCTTTCATGAAAGAAAAGAATATAAATCCACTTAAGGGTCTTATCCTGCCACTAGCGCAAGCTCCCATTTTTTTAGCCTTTTTTCTCGGTTTAAAACGAATGGCTAATTTACCGATGGAATCCATGAAAGATGGTGGACTTCTATGGTTCACAGATTTAACATTATCTGATCCATTTTACATCCTACCAATTTTTACAAGTGTCACTCTCTACCTAACGATTCACTTTGGAGTTGATGCGGCTCCCACTAGCACCAACCAATTCATGCATTACTTCATAAGAGCGATGCCAGTCGTGGCATTTCCATTTATGTTATACTTTCCATCAGCCGTATTGTGTTACTGGGCTTCGAGTAACGTCATATCGCTAGGTCAAGTCTTACTATTGAAAGTACCGAGTGTTAGACAATATTTCAATCTACCCAACAAGATGCCTCAAAAACCTATAGAGCTTCCTAACAAACCTAAAGGATTCATCGCCGGGTTTAAAGATACGTATAGCAACTCAAGGATTACTGCGGAATTGGAAGATAGACAACGATTGGACGAAGAACAGTTTAGGAGAGCCGGAACTGGTCCCGTACCCAAAACATACGCTTACGATCCCACTAAACAAACTAGAAACACAATTATGGCTAAAAATAAAAAAAATTGATCTAGATATGTAATAATTCTGTAGTTAAAAATTTAATTTATTTACAAACAGTTTTGTAAAAATTTCATTTGGCGAGATTAAAAGATACGTTCAGTTATAGCAACTTCAAAAAATGTTTTCAAACCTTTTTTTAATCTTAAAATCAAGTTTAAGCTAATTCAGTAAAACCTCATTATAATGAAATGTGTTACAATGAAGTATCGCTTATAGCGTAATATTTTTATATCCAGTTAAATATAACAAGTTTAATTTATCAGATGAAATTAAATTTTAGCATAATATCTTTGGTTATGATGAAATTTGACTTAAATCTCGTCATTTTCTTTATAATAAGGGAGTCTTAACTAATTTTTGTTATATAGACTTAGATTTAGCAGACTAACTATAACTAAACATGTAAAAGTTTGTTTTTATTATAGACACTAAACGGTGACCTTTACCAAATACGTCATCCTTAATCGTGTCAGCTCCAAAGCCAAGGCATTGCAACTACAATGAAGTATGGTACATAACATATTTAGCAGACAAACTCTGGTCATAACAGTTATAACCAGAAATCTTGACCAAATACTTCGTCATCCATCATGTTGTCTGCAAAGCCAAGGCTTAGCAACTAAAGGAAACGTACTAGAATTTTGTTATAACGAAGTTTTTACTGTAATTCTAAATTTTGACAAAGTATCTCTAGAGTTGACCTCAATATATTTTTTTTGGACTTCTACAAAACAAATAACAACACTATAAGTTTTAAGTGTAAATTAACGCGTCTAGTTATGTTATTAAATTGATTCATTCAATTTGCTCTAAATTAGAAAACTTTATTACTTCAAATATGTATATAATATTGTGACACTTAACATTGCATCCTTCTCAATTTTAACCGATACAAAATAAAGAAAATAACTATAAATCTACTCTGTAAGATCCATTTTTAAAACATTAATAGAAGCTCTTGATTAAACTTGTAACACGCAGGCATCTATTTTTTAAAACAGATGTTTCTCCTATTGTAAAGTTTCGCCGCATTACCTAGTTTAACACGTATGCAAGATTTAACTTCAGACTCGCTTAAAATTTTAAAGGGAAATGCATTTTGAACAGCTCCTAAAATGAAAAAGGCATTACTTTAACCAGGGGTCTTTAACAAAGACTGGCTATTAAACCCCTGGCTACTCTAACTTTAGACCAAAATAGTCTCTGGTTATTTAGTATCAAATTTGGGAATTTTAAGCCTAAATATGTAGTTTTTAATAAAAGGGTAAAAGGAAATTCAACCCCTCTTTCCCAGGTTTCCCTTCATTGTTGGGCTGCCAGGAGATCAGAAAAGATCAGTTTCAAGATTGAATTGCTAGCATTTATCACGGCTTCAGTTGGAGCTTAAAAGTGGTTGGCAACACTGGGAGCATAGTATTTAGTCTATGTACAGCTCCCGATTTACGCTCAAATTGGTCCAATTAAAGGTCAAGCAAATGGGGGAAAGAGAATTGCGTCACATAAGTTCTAGGGAAAGATTTGGTCAGTTACTTGTCAAGTTTCCAGCTTCCACAAGTAACACTCGCGCCTCTGGTGGTCGGAAATGAAAGTTAATCCATGTACAAATTTCCACCCACTCCCCTACTGGCTTTACTTGTCCTTTAGAAAATGTCTAAAGAGGGCAAAGTACTATTTTTACTCTAGGTATCTTACGTATAATCTCTGTTAATTCGTTAGGATTCATGCCGTCTTTAGCCGGCGTTTCCAATTTGTGGGGACATCTTTGTCCTGTTACACTATGACTGGCTAAATATTCGTCAGAAAACAATTCAGTCAAGAGATCATTAACAAACTTCTGCGGATCAGTTCGACAACATCGTCCAATGATCTCTTCAGGAATCGGAGCCTAATTCAAATCAAAATTGTGTATTTGAGTTTTGGCTAAGTCTTTATTACGGTAAGTAACGTAAGTATACCGTAAAATGACGATTTCTAGTTGGTAAAGAACTCTTAATCACTCTGCTGGAGTTTGCTGGCGTTTCAGCTTTGATAAGAGAGCTAATTAAAGGCTAAAATGATATAAGATTAAAAATTTGTGTTTAAAAGGGAGAATGCAAATTGATATAGTTTAAATTGGTCTAATCTACTGTAAACAATTTTCAAATCATTTTTTTTTAATCAAAACGTAGCCTTAACAATGATCTAAGGGTTTGATATCGTCTCTGGCGAATCGTGTTAGAACTACGTGCTCTAGTAATAGTCCCAGGTCTCAGGGACAATGGCACAAATTGCCACAGCTAGTCCCATAAGCCCACAAGCTTGCTCACATTCGCAGTCTTCGTTCGAGGGCCTTGCTATAACTAATATATACTATGATGGGTTACTGCTCTCTTTGTCACAGTGCTCCAAGCAAAATGCAAAAATTAAATAAGAAAAATAGGGCAAATAAGGGACGAAAATTCTAAAAAGGAACACAACTAGCCACCAATGAAAAAATCTTATTTACTTATTTTTGCTAGTTAACTTAGTACGTTTCAAAATAGTGTGCGTCTCAGAACCCTAAGGATTTTTGTAAGATTACTTTCTACATGTAAGAATTCATTTCACTGGAATTTTTAGCATTAAAGGGACTATCTGTGATTTGTAGAGGCCCCTAAAGTGACTTTGGCTGTGAAGATTTGTACAGTCAAAGCTAGATGAAGGAGGGATCTTTAAGATCCACTCACAGTGAAAGAATTCAGATACAGATATTCACTGGAATTCTTGAATATACCCTACAAAGGTTTACTTTAGGGTCCAATTTGCAGTTTTAGGATACTTGAGTATAAAGCCGAGAATCAGCTAGCCCTTACCAAAAATGTTAGTCTTAAGAGGTCTTGGGGAAGTCTTAAAGTCTGTTCTTGAAGACCTATTCAGATCAGACAAACTTTTTTTCCATAAGGGAGGTAACAACGAATTCGCGTTCAGTGTAGAAGGTACAATATACACATTAGAGGAGACTTAAGGATGGGATCTTATTTATTCCTCCCCCCAGGATGTATGAGAAACAGACAAGTCTTCAGTTATCTCCCGTCACAGTATATATAAACTCTGGTAAAACGTTTTAAACTATTCGACTGGCCAAAGGCTCGTTAAGAACGAGATATCAAACTTATTTGGTAAGCCTACTTTCCGAGTAAGTTCAAAACTGATTTGTACGCAACTTAATTTTACTATAGTGCTTAGGTTAAACCTATTAACGAAATAGAGAAAAATAAACTATCAGGTTGCATTCTCTCTTTAAATTCAAGTTTATGAACTTTAAAGTATTCCGAGTAAAACCGAGTATGTAATAACAGTCTAAATTTTTGCGAGCTTGGCGCAAGAACAATTTAACAAGACCTACATTGAGTCAGGATGCGTGTCTACTTTAGGCAGTTATCCCAGTGTAACTTAGATCATTTCTTGGTACAATCAAATACTTTCCAATTTACCATTTTATGTGATTTGGAAGTGATATCTGGTTTAGCAATTTTGATTGGAAGTTTTTCGGTCGAGGTTATTTTAGGTTTTATCGAAACTTGATTGATACTAAATGGTAAGACAAAAGTGAATGGAAAACTTCGCTGTTGATGACCCAAATATGGCACAGCAACTGAATTTCCTAAAAAGAAAAAATTAATTTCTTTTAAATTTTTTCTTCCACGTATTTTTTGCGGTATACAAATATCGTTTATAAATTTACATTACTTTTTCTTATATCAAATATTCAAAAATTAGCGCAATTTTTAGTTTTTTTTAAAACAAAATCAACCTGGAGGCAAATAAACCCATTATATTTATAAACCACATTTTTCAGTTTTATTATCTTAATGAAAAAAAAAAAAAGGAAATGAAACTACAATAATACACTGAAATATATTTTTTTATAATCTTACCAGTAATATTTAAATTTTTTCTTTTTAATTCTTAATCAGCGTTATCGTTTTTTATATTTTGTTCAATAACGCTTAAAACTATATATCACTTTTCAAAAATATGCTCAAGGAAATAAAAGCTAGGACTATAAATAGAGACTTATCCGAATAAGGAGATAGAAATAAGACCTATCGTAAGCCTCGTCTAGCAGCAAACAATGTAGGTTTAAGTAGTAACTATCAAAAACTTCCGCTTATCAGCGTTCAATATGAAGTAATGCGGTTTAAAAGCTTGGGGTACTGTTAAGTTAGCTAGATCTTTAAAACCTAGAACGTTATCTGGAAAATTACTCAAAACAATTTTAAAGGAATACTAGACTGATTACAAGTTATTTAACTGAAAAATCTAATAGCAATATAAGTATGGTCACCTCGTGAGCGACTAAGCCTCAGCAACTTTCTAAAACAACACAGATGCGCAAAATGTTTGTTAGTTACTTCTTTTAGTCACTGTTTGCCGCGAGACTAAGCTTACAAAGGTTAGGTTTCGTTATTTCTCTCTCCCTATTGAGATAAGCGTGAATTATTGATAGTACTAGATAAAAGCTAAGTAAGGTTTTGTTGTTTTCATACTCTTTTTTATAAAATACTCTTCACAAAATTTAAACAAATTTCCAAAAAGGAGAAAGGCATTTTGTACTCTTTACACAAAAAATATTTTAAATCCTAAAAAAAAATTATTTTCCTATTACACCAATGACTAACACCCAAAAATGCCAGCTATTACCCGATTTTCTTCATTGTATTTTTAATATAATATTCATAAGCTAATTTGAATATCTCATTGCCCCAAAATACAATTTTTTTTTTCTTATTATATAACTTGAGCTTTCAATAACTAAACCAAATTAATACCAAAAAAAAACTGACTTTATAAAGTTTATATTTAAGTGGATTATCTTTTTTCCCCGCAGTAGGAAATGCTTAAAAAAATATATATACACAAAATAATATCTAAATATCTAAAGAAATGTAATAATAAATATAGAAAGTACCTTTTTATTTTTTATTTTAAAGGGTTAGGGACTCCCAAATTTGATTACTAAGAGATAAAACCTATGATTCGTAATTTACACTATATATTACTAATAATTTTTCTTAAAAGGGAGTATAAAAGCTCTGGTCCAGGTGAACATTCCTGCCACTACTTTTTTAAACTGGGTAACTCTTAACCGGGTAGTCTGACCTATTGCACCTTATTAAGCCTAACAATCTTTGCCTAAAAAAATGCTTCTTACAGTGGTAGAAATCTAATTATAGTCTCACAATCTGATGGTTTGCGCCGCGTATCGAGTTTCTTTAAATATTATTCATTCTTAACCTGCTGCTATGTAGGCTTATAATGATTAATATGGCCTAGCAAACATTCATTGTCGAAGTCCATTTGATTTTGACAATGAAAGTGTTGGGCAGAAACAATTACTAGTAATCGAGTATTAGGTTTGGTAATTGGTTCACAAAAAAAGTAGCGTCTTTTTTACCCCAACTTTTTTTTTCATTAAGCTTTAAAGTAATTGTTGAAAGAAATTGGATAATTAATATATTAATTTCAATCAGTAATCGAACCTTTACTAGATCGTGCTGTTACAGGGGTAGGGATCTAAAGACAAGTTTTAAAAAATGTATGCTTTCTTGCTTTTTACCTCGTAGCAGGCCTAACTTCAAAATGGTTTCTTAATGACGCCATTTGAATTTCGTTGCCAACCTAACAGTACTGTTCCTGTTTAACGTAATTGATATTCTAAAGCTAAAATAATTTCTTTTCGAGAAGCGAGTCCCTAGCCCTTTAATCCGTATTTTGTTTTCAAAATAAACTGAAACAAAATTTAGTTTTGCGAGACAGTTATATATTTTCTTCCGTTTTAGTATTATAAAGAGTCTGGTTTATTATGATTTGAATTTTCTTTTTGTATATAATAAGGCACGGTGAAATATACATAAATTGCTAAAAAATTGTAATACAAAGTAGAGAATACTTCAGTTGTACAAAAATCACTTTCCTTTAAATTTTTAATCTTGCACTTTATGAATTTATTAGACTTTTGTTATCAGTTATTCAGTTTTGTCGGTGGGGGGAACGAGGGAACGGCGTGAAAATGCCCGAGGGTCAATTTTAAGAGGATCAGTTGGTTTTACTTAAATTGCACGTTACAAGGGGGGTTTGGGGAATTTTCTTATATAACACCACCGTGTACTTTACCCAAATGGAGTTTAAATGTCATTACGCGTACATTAAACCTAGTTTTTGTATAAAAGCCCCTAAATCTCATCGTAAATACATAAACCCCTAAATTCACCCCAATATCTCATCGTAAAAAAAAATACAGAAGTGTACAAAAGTGTACTTGAATATATTTAACATCTTTAAATGTAGAGTCTTGTACTAAATACAATTTTGGGTCATAGATTTGGATAAATGAGAAAAATTCAGTCAAAAAATTTATTTTAATTAGCATACTATTTTTTTGAATTCGTTAAGAGTCCCGCGTTTTTTTGACAAGTCAGTTTAATTTTCTTAGCATAATAGTTTTATTCTTTTAAAATAGACAAGCAACCCGACTTGATTCGGCCTCGTCAAATTTATCTCGTGCCAAGCGAATTTAATCTTTTGAAATTGAAAAAATCTGCAAGATGTTTTCATATATGTGTAACGTCAGAGGTATATAATAACCCCCTTCGGGGGGAAGTATGAAAGGTAGGCAAAATCGACGAACAACAAGTGCCCGGCGTAAATCGCGGCTGATCGACACACCGCTTTACTCCCAAAAAATAGTTACACCATTTTGAACCTCACTAAATTTTCCCTACGCACACTTCCGGAACTTGCCAGCTGAAGTCAACCTTAGACTCCATTTTAACAGACAGCCTGACTCCTGAGACAGGAAGCTCTAAACACAAATCGAGCCGTCTTGTTTATATAAAGACCATTTACTAAAGTAGCGACATTGAGAAGTCCAGCGCGAGCAAGTGGCCTAGATAGTCAGCAGCGGGCTCTTGTTCGTGATTTTTAGCACTGGTAGTATAGGGGCTTTCATACTTCCCCCCGAAGGGGGTTATTATATACCTCTGGTAACGTTGATTTTTACTTTTCATTTAAATGTCCTCCTATAGAATAATGATAGAAATCTGCTTTCCCAATGAGGGAAAATCTAATTTGAACAAAAATGGTCCAAATAGGAGGTCCGCGAGGGAGGTCTTAAAACGTCACAGGCTTCTATCTCTCACATCGGGGTTATACTTCATAGCAAGGGAGTTGCAGTATTTGTTAGCGGATAACTAGACCTCTGCGTTTAATCCCCCCTTGACTTTTTCCCGTCTCCCTATTGGGAAATCCCAACAGATTCGACCAAACAGAGCAAAAAGTAAATTAATCTTTTGAGAGTTTCAATTTCTTTGATCAAAATCTATTGGAATTTTCGATTTTTCAAAAGCCGATTTCTTTCAATATTCTATGGGAGCACGTTGCATTGAAAGTAAAACCTATGTCACACGTTCCATGTAAAAATAGCTTGTGGAATTTTTTCAATAAAATTCACGAGCTGGGTGCGAGATTAATTTGAACGAGGTTCTTCAATCTAAGGTAAACTTTTGCTTAACTTTTGAGGTAAAATTATTAAGCTGGGGTAAAAACAAGAGGTGGGGAAAAATTTTCGCCATTACCATGATGGGGTTCATCATAGGCGGCATAAAGAGAAATTTTACATATAAGCCTACCCCCATGGCACTGCCACTATGCAAATGTTTGAAAACTAAACCCGCATTAACTAAATTACACGTACGAACACTATCAGCGGATATTGCAGTGAAGATAACATTAGCCTAAATAGTAGAAATTTACAAACGAGCGGAGGGGTGGTAAAGAGCGCAATTTTTTAACTGATTTTTCTCATTAGCTGATATTAATATTTAAATATTGTAGGTTTTGACGTCACTTCTAAGGCGTTGTTTAAAAATTTTTGGTGCAAATTGAATTGTATGCTGAAAAATTAATATAACGCCAAAACTGATGTAGCAAATGCCATCTTAGAATACCTTTGTAGGCGAAAACCTCAATATTTGCAAAGATACCAATACCACATCTGTGGCGAGAGCTTTTACGAATAAAATCTCTCCAAATTTCTTACATCCTTAAAGATGTTAATTTCAAGATTTGTACATTAAAACCCCGTTATAACGAAATACCGTTTAAAACAGAAAAGTTTGAATTCTAGGCCATAACGTCTGCCAAGACAAGTTATAACGAAATTTTTGAGTTCCCGGCGTATCGTACGCAATGCCAAGGCCCAGCAGCAATAGCGAAATACCGTTTATAACTAAATTATATTAATTCACTAAGTATCATCGCAAAGCCAAGGCCTAGAGCAGCTTTAACAAAATCACGGATATAATTTAATCATTTTCCTCAAAATTTCAACTCCCAGAATTTAACGAGGTTTTACTGTAATTGAAAGAATTTTTGTACAGAATTGCCCTACCTTAATGCGAAATATATTATCTGAAATTTGCTATACTTTTAATTCAACAATTTTATCCCTTTATAATAAAGCCAAACATAAAAAAAACATTGCCACAATGAACCGTAATTAAAGATAATTATAAAATGATATCAATATTACTTTTGTTTTAAGTATAGCCTAAGTCACGTTAGTATACGCGGTGGCGAAAGGGATTGCTATTTGCTGCATGGTATTCGCGTCGCTCCGACTCCTTCTAGGATGTCTTCGATAATGAACTAATTTTTCAAAACAATGTACGTGAACACCGACGTTGCAACCGGGACACCATTGTCTAGATCTTCTCCGTAATCCTGCGGCTCGATTGCCGCAAACTATACAGTCTTTCTTTTTATGCCGTGGTAATTTTGTTAATGCATGAACGTCTTCGTTAACTAAATTAACGAGAAAACACGCGAACGAATTCCATCGATTAAACTCAGTTTCCCTAACTTCATCCCTGTATGCTTAAGAATTTTAAAATTTATAAGCTTGTGGGTTAAAAATGCCTGATTTTGTATAGGATTACGGTACGAACGCTGCGCTGAAAAGTAAATTCTTAAAAATAGTTAAAGTACTGAAGATAAATGTTTAAAATGACTTTTTTCTAAATACCAGGCATAATTTCTTCGCCTTCATCCGGTTTACCCTGCCCGCTGCTGTCTTTATCGTCATCGTCATCATCGTCATCCTCGTCGTGAACTCCTCCCAGTCGACCGGAATAACCGGGAAGAGCCAAACCTAAATGCTGTCGGACAGGGCTCGATGTTCCCCCAAAGGCTAACAAACTGGCCATTCTTTGGAGTTGACGATAAGATTCAACTTCGAGGATATTATCGCTTGATGAAGCGTCACTCGTTTGAGGTAGCGTGTGTAGCGAGGAACCTTCAAAATCGATCGTGGCCGTTATAAGAGAGTCAAAATGATGGACTTCAATTTCAAGCTTTCATTTCATTAAAATTAGAGGAACACAGATTTTTGGAAAATGTTGTTCACAAAGCAACTCGTGTTTGTTCATTCTGACCCTTTTTCAAGGTTTTCCTGTACAGGGTTCGTACAGTATTTGAATATGAAATTCCCTGATATTTCCATGTGTTTTACTATACCTTCCCTTAATATATTTTATTTTTATATTAAAGGGCTCTTTAAAAGAAAAAATTTGTTAGAAATATTGGAAAGAATAGACACCCATTTTCAGGTGTTATAAAATCATATTGTCGGTTTTTAACTGTGGCATAAGTTCTCAACTATACTTTCTGTTTTGTTTTAACTTGAACTTTGACCAGACTGTGTATACCCTATAACCGTTAACTTCGAGAGGCGTGTCAGTCAATGAGAATGAAGCTAATCATGTGACCTCTCTACAACTTTGTTTTCAAGTCGAGAATCCCTTTCACTCTTATTTGAATCTGTCCTCAGCAGTTAATGACACGATTTCTGATATTAATATTTAATTCAAAGTTAATTAAACTCATACGTTTATATTCAACTCGGTTCTCTTCATAAATCAACCCTACATTTTCAACATTTTACCTCAATTTTTTGCCTCAAAATTAATTACCTTGAAATTTATAGGTTTTCCCCAGTACGAACCCTTTACTTGTTGGGTTGAACTCTTTCTTTAAAGAGAAAGCATCCATAGGGTTGGCACAAAATTTTATATCGAAAGTCCCTTTTGTAGGTTATCCTCGATCCCTTTGCATCATCCCAGGCCTATTTTAATTCATTTAGGGGCAAGAAGATCAAAATATTGAAAAATTATCTTAGCTATGCATAAATTTGGTTGACAAATTAAAACCTCAGATTTTCTTTTAAAAATCTGACTTATCTCCAATCAGTTACAAGCGTTTGCACTTATTTTTAGAATGAAAGCTTGTGGATGAAATAATTTTGGCAAAAATACCACATCACTGCACCTGATATTGCTTTATCTGTCCCATCATTCACTTGCTCGGCTTCTAAAGAAGGCATTTCTTCGTGGCTATCGTCCTAAATCGAGCGATATACAAGAACCATGAATCACTAGATCTTTAAGATATAAAGTAGACCCGCAACTTGACTCGATTCAACCCTTGTCAAATTGATCTTGCAAAATAAGCTCGCAAATTTAACCAGATTTTAAGTCGTTGTTTTTACATATTTTAAGTACTTTTTTTAAAATATTTGAAGGATAATTTTAAAATTAAAATGACCTCAAATAAAGGAATTTACAGCGCAGATTTCAGTAAAATATGTTTTTTCCAGAGATAATGCAAATACTTCCTCACAAACACTGCTAATATTAGATGATCAACTAGCGTGAAAAGTTAAGAGTTGGGCTCCTTCCCATCCCTTCACAATGCTCTAGCACTAATTATGCGAAGCAATATTCGAATCTTGGCTAACGAAATCTTATACAAAACATTTAAACGTTTGTCAATATTCAAATCTTGTCTAACAAAGTCTGCTTATGCAAAACCTTTAAATGTTTGACGGCAGGGTGCTTTATGTCCGCGAAATTTCTATTAACTCAAAACAGACGCCGATGAAACCCTCCTTTGAAGTCTATTATTCCCCGGGTCTTGTCTACCCCTCTCTGTATGGGTTAGTTTCAAAAAGCGCGATTCGTACGCCTCCTAACGATAGATATATATTCGTGGCAGGGGTTCGTCGAGCGAATATCTCTAGCAGCCTTGGAGTTTGTCAAAAAAAAAAAAACGTCATTTGTGGAGAGTGAGAATTTAGAACTTTCCGTAGACAGGGGGTATGAAGTACAACCACTCCGATCTCTTAAAATTGGGTATTTTACCCATACAGAGAGGAGCGCTATATGGAACATTAGAATAGTAGACTTTAAAGGAGGGTTTCATCGGCTTCTGCTCAAACTTAAAGGATTTTATAGGACCACTGGGGCTAATCCGTTACATCAGTTTCAATGCGCTCCCACAAAATAACGAAAGAAATTGGCTCTCCCACACCTGAAAATAATTATCTAATTTTGTGCTAAAGGGTCCAAATTGTAAAATTCCTTTTGAATTCGACCAAATAGACCCAATGACAAAACCTCAACTCAACAAATGTAGAACAAAATGTAAAATACTTTTCCTCTTTTGTTCAATACAGGCGTTTTATTTGGTCGTATTATGTTCGAGTTCTTCCAATTTGGACTATTTTGAACAATATTTGATTTTTCAACATTGTGAAAGCAGATTTGTTTCGTTATTTGATGGGAGCATATTTAAAATGAACTTCACACCCTTTTGTGAAACAGCCGAAGATTAAATTCAAAACTTGGCACGATATTTGACAAGGCCTGAAAAGAGTCACTTTGCTCGTATACTTTAAATGATATCCTTTTAAAGTAATTACTTCATTAGGGGTTGTTACATCTTCTATTTTGGGGTCCTGTAAATCCGACTGAACGTTAGAGTCGTGGCTAGGAGAGTTTTCGGTACCGGGTAAAGCGAGAGGTCCAGGTAACGAGAGGGCGGAACCGGAATTTTGTTGATTATCAGATCTTTTGGTTTTTTTACAGGCTGGTTTTGGACCAGAGCCGGATGCGTATCTCTTTTCACTGGTTGTTTTAGGGTGAGAGTTGGCCGTGACATTGAAGGGTTTTATTGGTCCCATTCTATTATGAGCTTCACTCTCAGAAAGACCCTTGACCTTCAAAGCTTCAGCCGTTCGTAGAAAAGAAGGCAATCTTTCCTGAGCAATGTTAACTTCGCCATTGTACATAAAATCAACTAGAACCTTTGAACAAAACACTTTTTCAATTGAAGCTATTAAAAATTTTAACGCAAACTGGATTTTTAACGGAAATAAATTTACATTAGGAGCTAGAGGGCTGGAAATATTTTTGAGCTTCGAGATAAGCTTGGTATTTTTCACCCAGCTAAAGCCTCAAGCCAAACTATGTATTTTAACAAGCTCTAGGTTTTTTTTACTGAGTTATAGTTTTGTTTTGAGTTTCAAGGTTTCATCATGCCTAAAAATGCAGTTTACAAACTAATCTTAAATGTAGAAACAAATCTAGTTCCCAACCCCGATCCGACTCAGGTTTTCCAAGAAAAGCCGGATTTAAAAAACCAACCATTTGAAACCATTCTAATTTTTATATAGACATAAGCAGCCATAAAACGTTTTTCCGTATACTACTAAGTTTTAAATAAATTTCATTAGAAAACGATGTAAAAACATTTAAAAATCTTAATTTGGAAAAAATATTTCAAAGCCTAGTACCCAACCTGATCTTGCAGATTTTTCTCTCACCACCCCCAATCAAGACCCAAACTAAATCCTCATCCTGTACAATTCCTAGTCAAGATTAATGCTGCCGAACTTTCAAATGTCTCTTACCAATCAAGCCAAACAGTTGACTCTAAGCTTCAAACATTTAGAGCACTCGCACATCACTAATTGTTATATCAATAAGGGGGGGGGGGGGGGGCAATTCGAACAAGTAATGGTTATACTCATTAAAAATCCAGGTTACAAGTAAACGAACAATAAGGCGTTATGACTAACTTTTAGATCTTCAAAGGGCACATCTTTTAGAATAACGATAGGATGCTGGCACGGATGCTGAGCAAATAGGCTGTGAAAAAATGGACTGCAGGCCGATAATATGAGCTTGTGGGCGCGCAAACTCGCACCATCACAAGCCAGAGTAACATCGGCAAACGCTTCCGAAGATAATAATTGCGAAAACACAGTTATAAGATTCGAGTGATGATTCCTCCATTTCAGATTCAAGTGATGACTCCCCATTTCGATAATTTAAATTTAGTTTAACTTAATATCAGAGCTGATATTTGGCTTCAATGTTACTCTTTCACCTGAAATATAAAACCACACTATACTAAAAAAATAAAAAAAGATCACTGGAATAGTAATTTTCTTAAAAACCCTGCCCAATATAGAATCATTCTAAATCCCTTAGCTTCCACATTAAACACACAAATTAACCTTTAATTTTTTGAATTACACAACTTTAAAATAAAGCTAAAATCACAATAGCGTTAAAAGGAAATATAAACTTAAGTATAATTACGTACAACCCTGTTTGGGAAAAACCTAGGAGAGATGCTTCCTTTCCTTTTGGGTAAAAAAGTAGGAGGACTCTAAGCCTGAAGAGAGCCAACAGACATTAGATGGAAATAGCTGCTTATTTTAAAATACCAACCCAACTCCCACAAGCGGGGGCCCACAGAGGCCGCGTTGGCAGCTTCATTGGGGATATATCACTAAAACCACGCAACTACTAAATAGCCAAAGCCGCTCAGTTACCGCGTTTTGGCCTTTTAGCCCCCGGGGGCCCCAACTAGGATGCGCCCCACCAGAGCTTGCTTCGTGACTTACGCGTAAGGGCAATAACTTATTAACAACATTCCCAACAAAACTAGAGACATTCTAAGCAAACTACGCCTGGTTTGCGATAGTATACGACTCTTTGGGAAAAAAAGAGGGGCCACTGATGAGGCCAACAAACGGAAAAAGACTGGGTACAAGGCTTACTTTTTCCACCCGCAAGACCGACCAGGCTTCCAAAATAATCTATCGTTTATGTAATGAGAAAACCATGGGAAAACGATATATCTCGCGAATCTAAAATTCAGGCTTAAAAACGAACCTTGAAAATACTATTTTAATTTACACTTAAAAAACTAAAGGTAAATATCAGACAACTTTAAAACTGACGGTGATTCGCGCAAAACGGTACGCTACACATTATGAGAAGCAAATTTAAAAAATATTTTTAATTAGCCTACCTTTGGTAACAGTGTAATTCGCCAAATACTAGCCCTACCCCCTTCCTTCACGACACTGTCTCGCTTTTCCTCCACTATAACAGTAGAGTAAGAGCTAGCCTAGCCGCCCTGAATGACAATTATTAAAAAAAAACACAAAACTCGGCAAATGTGATTGGTTAAATACTTTAAAAACCAAGGATAAATAACTAAAAGGAGTGTTCAATTCTCATTCCACCTTTATAAATACGTGCAAATTCTTTCGACCCAAACGGGGAAAGGGAAGCCTGGCGAGTGGCGACAGTAACTAGGCTCATTCAACAAGAGTGTTAGGGTCATCAAAAAATTAAGTTAAAAATTCAGATATATTAATTTAAAATAAAAGCCATTAACTAATAACAAGTAATATTAATTCGGTAATAATATTGGGAGTCTCAACTAAAAATCATGTATCCAGTAAACGTCAATTTTTGGGTAACAAAATGGACAAAATTAATCATTAAATATAGTTTCGTGCACCTGTGGTTAAATGTGTAGCCTATTGCCTATAGTCTGATAAAGTCTGTGGCTGGCAGGGGTGTATATGAATTTTTATCGTCATTGCCAGGCGTATGTCCCTTATAAAAAAAGCAGATACTTCAGTGTTTCTACCTGGGTGTAATTCCATGGTAGCCAGAAGCATGGCAGAAGTAATATTAAGCATGCTAGTTCTCCACCAGCCTTGAAATGAAAAAAATGGAAATAAGCTATAAATAGGCAAAGCTATTTTCACCCGGGAAGTTCTCAGGGAAGAAATATACTGGTAGTGTGGACATGCAAGTGGTAAATTTTTGGAGCAAAAATACCCATTGAAGGTCTTAATTCTGAGAACAATAAGACTTTACTTGTGGGGTCGACAGTTCCCTTGAAGATTTAATTTGAAGCCGGAAAATTGTCTGCTGAAGTATCATCATAATGTAACCTTAGCAGACAATTTTTCAGGTGCAAATTTATGCCTAGAGATCTATAAATCCACATACTAGCAGTCATTCGTGGCCGAGACAATGAGAGCACTGCCATCTTGAGGCATTTTACATTAGCAAATGACACTCAAGGGTGAGAGAATGAAAGACACCACATACAGTTTAAATCATATACGGAACTGACCACAAGTATAGACAGTCCTTTTTAAAGGTTTAAAAATAGAGTTTGTTGGGGGAGGGGTGGGTTCTCTTTTTCAGAAGTAGACATGCCCTTCTGGGTGTTTAGCCACTTATAGGTCTGTCATTTATGACAGGTTAAAAATACAGAACCAGAAGCCAGCATGTTCAAAGGGGTATACTCGTCATTTTTCTTTGTTGTTGGTCCCGTCACAAGCCTATTATTTAGGAGAGAGAAATTTCAAGCCCTACACCCCCTCGCAGAAACAGGATGTCCTAGCATGCATTGGGAGGGTTTCAAGCTACCACCACTAGCTGGATTTGTCTCACGAGATTGGCCAGTCATTAGCTTAACGCTAAAACGATGCTCGTTTGTAACTTACAGGTGAATTAATAGGCTTATGGTCCCTTATATAATTGATATAAGTAGCTAATCTGAAAGAGGTTGCTCTCATCTACATTCACAAACAGTTAAAGTTTCTCGACCATGAAGTAGCAGTGTCATTTATTTATAAAAAAATGGTTCATCCAAGTTTCGTCAACAAACATTCTTTTCTGTACTATAGGATATCACTAACAACCAGAAGAATTCCGATTTTTGGTACTACAGTCTATCAAAACTAACACTAATCTTATGGAACCATATCTTACGAGGAGAACCCCTTTTCGCATAAATGTAGGCCTTAAATGGTTAAACGAAAAAGGTTCCTTCTGACCCTTGGCGGGTTACAATTCTTCACCCCTTTTTGATGGCCCCATTTCTCGAAACGATCTTGGTACAAATGTCCGCTGCAGATTTTCAGCACTGATGCTTGTGCGACTCTTTCGAAAAACGAGGGGGAGGGAAAGAAAAGGGAGGCTGCCAAGGCTCTGAAGGACTCCTTTAAACCTCAAATACAAAGTTTTAATCTTGGTTATAAGTTATTTTAACACCCAATTTCTTTTTAGATATTAAAGGACTTAATGAAGAAGATATTCTGGTTTTTTTCTCCTTTAACAAGCAAAAGTTTTTAAGTTAATTATGGCAAATGTTGAATGACTAGCTATTACCCGTCAAAAATAAATTATAGCAAAAGACGTTTATTAATTGTGATGCACAATCATATACGTAACAATTTTGAACATTGCAAAAACCTTATAAAAATCTCCAAATCTAATCTCTAAACCATACAGTGTAACTAGGCCTTATTTGAAACCAAACGCGACTTGAGTCAAGTCCCAAAACACCACAGTGCATATAACACTGATAACACTGAGTGTTCATTTAGAGTTAACTGCGGACAGAATTATATATTTTGATTCCACATAGCATAAACATTGTTACCATGCAAGTGACATTTTATTAAATATGTGTTAAATGAATTCATTGATGCGTTAATTTAAACCACTCATAGGAATGATTCTGCTTTAATTTATGGAGAGAGCTAGGCAAAATTCATAATGATGTAATTTATGTTACTGTGCAGAGACTTATTTCACTTCACTTTCACATGGGAATTGCACAGGCGTGGCAAACTAACCACCACCCATAAGAGGCTTTTCAAAATTAACAAGATTTTGGGTAAGATTAGGCTTGGCTTTTCAAGTTTTGCCAGTATAGACTTTTAGCCGCGCCTTATGAAGGGGGCTGACATTTTGCCCGTTCCCCTTAGTTTCGCCCCCAATCCGCCATTTTGATAACCCAGAAACGAGGAGATAGTTTTTTTGGTAGGCAGAGTCACTACCACCTCGTTTCTGGGTGACCAAAATGGCGGATTGGGGGTCGAAACTAAGGGGAACGGGAAAAATGGCAGCCCCCTTCATAAGGTGCGGCAAAAAGTCTTATCTGAATATGTTCCTGGGTTTAGAAATTGAACATATGTTCTGTTTTTCCTAACTCTCGTGAACTTGTTTCCACTTGGATGTATAATTATTAATGTCGGATTTTCATATCTATCTTCCTTAATTGACGCCCATAGTAATTAAGTGGAGCTGGGGTCCAAGGTAGCTTAACCTATTAATAGTATATATTTTGAGGCTACTAAAAATTACGGGGAGAATTCCGTTAACCGACCCCCCAGTAAATAACGATGGTTATAGACTATTTAGGACCAGGGGAGTTCAGAAAAAAATATTGAAAAATCTCCGACCACTGGAAGTTTGAGAAAAACGTATTTGAAAATTTGAAATTCCCATGTTAAAATCCCATAGAATGCGCCATAGGTTGGGTTAGAATCTATGGGATTTAACATGCAAACTTCAAATTTTGAAATGCTTTTTTCTCAAACTTCCGATGGTTGAAGATTTTTTATGTATTTTTTCTTAACTCCCCAGGTCCTAATTAGTTCAAAACCATCCTTATATGGTGGGGGGGGTCGGTTATCGGAAACCTTGCCAAAATTACAAGAGCCCGACAAAGGTTAATCACTCGAATTTGGGGCCCCTTATTATTGATGTGCTTTAAATTGAGAATGCCAACTATAATTACTAGTGATTTTTTTATTGATTCCTTAACTTTAAATAGGCCTAATCCGACAGTAAAAAATTTACAAATTAAATATTAAACTAAAAATAAATTTAAAATTTACTATGAAAATACGCTTAGCTGGTTTCAGGGAAATATCCGGAACTCCCAGTATAAGGACTAGCTACCAATGACATTGAGCATGGAGATTATGCATTCCCATATAGGAGCCATCTATCCATATCATTGGTCACTATTCCTTATATGGGTGTATCATATGGGATAACAATCATTCATATGAGCAGTATAAATTCCCGATTGCATTAATGATTACAATTGTACGCACAATATTATAAAACTATCCACTCCCTTTCCTAAAAATGCGTGGGTCATTGGCCCGTGATAGATCATTTGAACAAGTGGAATTTACAGAAAGTTACATGTTGGGAGATATTTTTAACCATCAGTTTCAATGAAACATCAAAGTTTCGTCCTGCCGAGCTGAAAAGCAATGTTACAGTTTTGTTTACTAAACAAGGATTCATTCGTGATTAAAAGAGGCCATGTTGAGTCAAGTATACCAAAGACAGGGTTCGTACACAACCTGGAAAAGCCAGGGAAGTAGAAAATGGGTCCAATAGGTCAGGGAATTATATTTTTTGGGTGAAAGTCAGGGAAAACGGTGATGATTTGTAGGAGTTGCAAAGTCTGTAATATTTTTAGCTGAAAGGTTTTATACAGAATTCTTTTTTCTCTCAACACTTTAACGCACAATTTCTTTTTCTACTAGGCTTAGTCATCCCCATCATTTGAATTGATTCCCACCTGCCAAATCATATAATATAGAGTGCATGTTGAAAATATTAGAATAGGGAGATGGTCAGGGAATTTATTGAAAAATGGTCAGGGAATTTACTGAAAAATGGTCAGGGAATTTACTGAAAAATGGTCAGGGAATTTACTGAAAAATGGTCAGGGAATTAACTGAAAAATGGTCAGGGAATTTACTGAAAAATGGTCAGGGAATTTACTGAAAAATGGTCAGGGAATTTACTGAAAAATGGTCAGGGAATTTACTGAAAAATGGTCAGGGAATTTACTGAAAAATGGTCAGGGAATTTACTGAAAAATGGTCAGGGAATTTATTGAAAAATGGTCAGGGAATTTATTAAAAATGGTCAGGGAATTTATTAAAAATGGTCAGGGAATTTATTGAAAATGGTCAGGGAAAACCTGGAAAAGTCAGGGAAATTCAATTCGAAAAATTTGTACGAACCCTGCAAAGAGTCAGGTAGCTAGTCTCCCACTAGATGTTTTTTCTATGGAAGCAGTTTCCAGTCAGGGCTCCCACCAAAATTCTAAAAAGGGCCAAATAAGGAGCAACCATTCTTAAGATATGTAGAAAATAGGGACTATATATGATATTTCTAATGATATGAACAAAATAGGGACCATATTTCGAAATTTGATATGAACAAAATTCTAATTAGTTAGATATGGCTCTTATCTGGTTTATTACAAGATAGACAACGGTCCCCACCATGGGTTGGCCAAATAAGGGACAATTATAGATTATGAGCAATTATAGTATTTTGAAAATACTCATTTATAGAGATATTTAATCGTTAATGGTTTTTAACTACGGGTTATTTGGTGAAAAAAAAAAAAAAAAAAAAAAGGGAGGGGTCAGATTCGGGGGGTTTAGTACGATACTTTTGCGTAGATTAACACATAGCAGGCAAATGTAGGAAGTGCAATTTATGTACGAAAAATTCGACTTCTCTTGACGGCAATGATACTTCGCAGTTAATTTATCACATTTCATAAATCTTGGTAAAAAGACGAAGTTCTTTTATGACTTGTTGTAACAGGGGTACATACCATTGCCATACATCGGCGCTACATTGTTATCTATAAGGATATCCTCAAAATCAAATTTCTGGGAATTTTTATCCACTTTTTTGGTTGATAAACAAATGGGAGTTTTGGAGACTGATGTAGGACCAGTTGATAGACAGATTGACAAGGTGCTACTCTTCAAACACAGTTTAAAATCAAATAAAAACTCCAGCCCATTTCTACCAATGGGCTGCTCAACAATAATTATATTCTAGGTGTCTAAAGCGGGTATTAAAAAAAGATTCATTAGCTTCAAGTGTGGTTAGAACTCCAAGCCATCATAAGTTCATTCCTACAGTGTCATGAAACTCCATACCCTTACCGAAAAAAGTTTGTCTGATTTGAAGAGGTCACCAAAAGTCTTGGGGAAGTCTTTAAGACTTCTCCAAGGCTTGTTGACACAATGAAAGACTTCCCCAAGACCTCTTAAGACTAACTTTTTTCAGTAAGGGTATGTACAGTCTTTTCTGCTGAGCAACTTTGTTCGAAAGTTTACCAATCAGATAAAGTCAATATATTTCCAGTAATTTGTTTTTGGAGGTGACAATGCAACGCCAATATGACAAAGAATGGTATGTGGCCTGATACAACAAGGACGTGGCATTCTACTAAGATTTATGAAATGTGATAGAATTAACTATGAAGTATCATAGCCATCGAGAGTTTCGTACCATAAATTACTTTATTTTACCTGCCATGAGTTTAACTAGGCAAAAATATTGTACTAGAGGCTCAAAATAATAAAATATAATTGCTAAAAATTGTTTAGATAACCCTGAAACACTAAGAAAAATGTATTTGTGATTTGAGTAAATTTTTGCCTTTTGGAATAAAAATGCTTCAAAGCTTAACTGTGTTTGAATTTTTCACTGTTGCCAAAGGACCAATCAGAGCGAAGAGCCAATTACAGGAGGCTAGAACTCCTAGCAACATCTAAGTGATGATATAAATATCTTGGTTTAAATTGAAGATTTGAAATAGAATAGTTTACTAATTTCACCAATTGAAGAAGCAGCTAGGTTTAAAAACTATAAGCTAAACTATAAGCTTCGCTAGTAACGAGCTTTTGATGATAACGATGCCTACAAATCTTTTATAAACCAAATTTTCATAAAAATCAAACCCTAAATTTAAACGAAGATCTCGATGTTATCACCTAGATGACAATAGGGGTTCTACGTTTTTATTTTAGTAGGTCGTTGGATGGGTCCTTGGTTCTGATTGGCTTCTTGGCAATGGTAGTTAAATTCAAATGCATGTTTAGGATATAAAACTTTAAAAAATATTTTCTAATAGCATTTGTACTTCAAAAATTATGAAAAAATTCAGGGGAGCATATTTATACATTATAAATCAGAAAAAATACTTCATTTCAGCTAATAGAATCCCTTTAAGTATCTATTTAAATTCGTTACGAAAAAAAAAATCAGTTTCCTCAAGGGGGGGAAAGGGGGTGTTATGGAGCCCCAAATGCTATAATTCCTCAACCAATCAAAATTTATCACTTAAAATCTACAATTGTCCATTATTTGGCCACAATTTAGTGTGTCTAAAATTTCACGATGATCAGCCAACCCATGGCTACAAATATTTTGTGCCACAGAAATATCATCATTTATACATTTAGGCCCGTGTAACAAAACATACCATGATTCAATTTTTTTTCAGCCAGTTGTACAATGCTTGTCTAAGAGCTAGTTAGTGAATTGTTTCACAAAAGGACGAGACTTTGATCTTTCACATTTTTAACATACAAGAATCAGATGTTTATAACTCCTAAAAGGGGGTTCATTTAAATGGACTTTTAACGCAGTCAGATTTCCCACTATAATCTATCACAGTTACCGGTTCTCACCACGTGGAGGTTGACCACGCCGCAAATGTTCCCATAAACACTTGACCATAGGAAAGAACTAAAATAAAATGTTTATGGAAACTTCGAGAACCCCTGAAAAAAAAAGGGGTTAGTAGTTAAAAATAAAAATGTACACCAAAGTCAAATATATCTTTATGAAACAAAATTTTCCAAAACAAGTGTTCAAAAAAAAAAAAAAAAATTAAAACAATGAAGCAATTTACCTAAACTAGAATATATCCCCTAAGTCATAGCATAGCAATAAGATAGTTAAAACGCAAAATATCATTAATCGCGAGAGTCATAGTACCTGAAAAAATGAATTAGTTACTTAGCAAATCCCTGAAAAAAAAAATGGATTAATATTAATAGTAAATCCCTGAAAAAAATAGTTAATAGTTAGAGTAAAATGAAAATGCTAAACAAATTCAATAAATCTTTATTTTATCCTTTAAAATCAAAGCAATAACGTATAGAGTCAAAAATAAATGCTGCAAATATTAAAATCTTAATTTTATGTTAAAATCCCTCCCCCAATGCAACAAACGTTTAGTCAAACCCCCCCTTCACAGTTCAGTAAACTACCTGAAAAAAACGGGTTAATTCTTGAAAAAATAAATAAAAAAGGAAACTAGTCAAATACATCTTTATTTTATAGAACAAAATTCCTTAAAAAATTAGAATAAACGGTGATCCTTAAAGTCAACCTTAAAACTAAGTCACAGCAAACGCGATTTTCAAAGTCGACCTTAAAACTAAGTCACAGCAAACGCGATTTTCAAAGTCAACCTTAAAACTAAGTCACAGCAAACGCGATTTTCAAAGTCAACCTTAAAACTAAGTCACAGCAAACGCGATTTTCAAAGTCAACAGTAAAAAAAGCAAAGATGATATTTATGATAAATATTACCTTTACTTACAAAATAATCACAAATATAAGGGTTAGTTGGGCTTCCTAACGCATCCATAAATAGATGCGCCCAGTTTGCTTAAAACTAAGAGTATGTGGGCCTACTCGGAGGTCCTGCGTGGACCAACCATTGCCCCGCGTTTTGTGTGGTTAGTAAAAACACAAACCCCAAACGAGTTAAACAACCTACATTAGAGGAGCCACTCGAGAGGGGGTCCTCCCAAGAAAAGATTGTACAACACGATTTATTGTGAGACAACAGCTCGTAAAACAATAGTGCAATCATGGGCACTGTATTTGATGTGTTACAATACACAACGTACTTATTATAAGGCTTGCAAGAAAAAAAAATGTAATTGCAATGTTACTGACATTTTTAAAGCCTTTACTCTTATTTCATATATTTTAGTGGAGTTAGAAACTCCCGAGGAAGGCAGCGGTACATGCAATGCCGAAACTAGTCAGGTTTTTATAATTTTAAATTAAATTAAGCAATACTTCTTTGAGTATTTTTTCATTTAATCATAAACATAAGTCACTCAGTATTTCCGTGACAGTTCTCAGAGAAATCAGGTTTCTCAACAATTCTAACGCAGAGAGAGCGCACTATGGCGAATAACCCTATATATTAGTTTAGAGAAAATTGAGTGGAAAACAGGTACGCAATATTTGTCCTTGTTTTTTTCACTCTCAAATTTAATACATCGCGATAAATTCTTCAACTCAAAATGGTGGCTTGAAACAACTATCCATGTATCAAAAAATTATGGAATTGTGTCAAGTTTTTTCAAACGTACAATCAATTTATTGGAAGGACACAAAATACATAAAGAGCTGCCCTATTCACAAGAAATACCATGTCTGATCAAAGGCTACTAGGCATTGCAAGGAATAAGTCAACTGCCTCACGTTAGGAGGACTTCGCCCCACATTAGAGGGTCTGATGGTCTTGATGTCTTCTTTACAATTTAAGTAAGATATAGTTGAAATTAAGTTTTTTTTTTACAGAAAACGCCATGGTATTATCATCATGACATGGTTATATTAATTTGATTTCACAACTAGCATTGTAGGCAAACACAGAGGCATAGCCTATTCAAGAGTCTTCACCTTCATAGTACTAAATAACCAAGTTTATTTAAGATAACTTTTATTATTAACTTTAAGAGAATGATACTTCATGGTTTTAAAACCTTTAAAACTTGGGGAACTTCGAGCACACGCTCCTTTTCAACCCAGCTTAGACAATTAAAATTTGATACACGGTATTATTAATCTACAAGCATTATCCGAAAAGACAGAGCTCACGGCTCTTCTTCAGTTGATTGTTAATGTTACTTTAATTTAAAAATAGATCTCGTACCAAATTCAAACCCAAAAGTAGGGGAATAAAAGGTTACGTGTCAAACAATTTACAAAATTTTAAATCTAACAATAAATTAATGCAATGAACAATTGCAAAGTATACGCTTAATTTCAACTATATCTTAAATATGGTAAAAATAAAAATATGACACTTCAAAACTTAAAGTAATAGCATTCAATTTGGTTCATTACATAACTATTAATTTAATGATTCAGAAGGATAACTATTAATTTAGTGACTCAGAAGGGTAATGAAACAATTTGAAGCCATTGTAAGAACTGGCTAAGAACTGGGGCGAAGGGGCTGTGGTGATGAAGACCATATAATTGAGAACGTTATAGTTGTCATCGTTACTATGGTCATCATTACCCTTGCGTCTGTATGTATACTTGCTAAAAACTATTTTGACGTTTATGGTTTATAATTGTCAGTGTATCATTACGGTGTATGTGACCGTGTTTAATACAACCATTGTACCCTATGCTGAAAGCTCCGTGAAATTCATATTTTTTCGGCATTATTACATATTCTTCTCTCCGTTCTAAGAATTCCGGTTTGTTCAAATCTTATTGTTGGGTTAAACTTCCGTGCCCGAGGGATCCTTAGAGATTTCTCACCAATTTAACTAAATTTCATATCACCCTCCCTCCTAAGAACGCGATTTTTGTAGAAAACTGTATTCCTTGCTATTTATTTTTGAACAACCGGAATTTTAAGAACGCAAAATTTTTGATAAACCAATATTTGGTTAAAGTATTGTAGAACCTAATTTTTTTTATATTTCGATATTTTCCTTTCCTATCAGAATGTTTTGTCTTAAAATTTTAAAACCAATGGAGCGAATGTTTTTTGATTCAGACTAAGCCTAGGTATAACTGTCAGACTGATTTTGTGTATACAGTGTTGTTTCTGTGTATTGTTTGGGGAAAAGGAGGAACAATGCTTTTCCTCAAAGGGCAATTATTCTAATTCACCCAGAGTCTCTAAGGTGCATTAAAAAAAGTAATTGGCAAAACACCATGATTTTAAGTAGCGGTTCTTTAAAACCATCAAGATTATTCTTTTATCTATTGCGCAACATTTTAACAAAAAAAAAATTCTACTTATCAATTATTATTATAAGCGGAAGTTTATATTACAAAGTGTGTTTCGTTGATCTTTTCAGAGGATTTTTGTTTGTAGCTTCTTGTAAATGCAAAAATTAACGATAGAAAGGCATTAAAGCCTAAATTGTAGGCAATAAAAACTGAATAACTCCTTCCCTTGCGATGCATAGTACCGTAATCATAATATCATTTGGGTCTTTAACATAACTAGTGCTACCATGGTGCTAGCTAGAGATAGTTTGGATGATGAACACTGAAATTTGGGTCCATATATTACCTTAAAAACCCCTTTTCACATTTGAAAACCAATTAAACATTTCATTCACCACATTAATATCAAGTTAAAATAATACAATAAGAAATGATTATTACAAACGGCTACTCTTAGAGACTCTTGGTATAATATCCTGACGGCTAAGTGTAAAAGGCTTACAAACTATAACTCACATGACCAATTTAGAACTCAAACCTTGGATATGTTGTTTTTGCAGATCAGCAGTTGGCCCGTTGATAGCGGCGAGATTCCATAGATCAAGTCCAGATTTTGTCGCATGAGTCATCATGAGCTGCTGGTCCATCAAACATCCGTCAAAGTTTTCCATTTCAGTTTACAAACTAACACCAGTATCTGAAAATATTCTATATTATAATGAAGCAGCTTAGACGCAAACTCCGATGGTAACGCGGACCCAAGTCTGACCATCGTAATGACACAACAAACATGGGTTTGAGCAAAAAATTTTATGTGATTGATTCCCTGGCAAAGTGTTCCTTGATCATTTCTAACGTCTCCTTGCCAATATTTATGTTTTTACATGGATACTTGTATTCATGTTGGTAATACCCTTTTTTCTATACGTGATTTAACACTGTATCAATCAGGGTCAATAGTTCGCATGGAATATTTTAAGCTCTAAAACTACTATAATTAAAAGGTCATTCTACTGACTTTTCCATGACTTTTTGCACAAGATTTTAATTCCCTGACTTTTCCTTGATGTTTTGAACTAATCTAGTAATTCCCTGGTTTTCCAGGTTGTGTAGGAATTACCCTGGCACATTTTCACTATACTAAACTAAGTTAAATTTCCTTTGCGTGAGACTGAATTAAAGCATATAGGCATTTATATAATTGCATGAAAGACTTTCATCCTCAAAAATATGTTAAGACTTTACTGTAATAGGTTTTCATTTACTCGTGTTCGTGTCTGCTAGTATTTATAAATTCATATTTTAACTATCTCGTGATAACCGCTTCCAGAGGCCTGAAGCGGATATTAATAAAAAGCTGGGATATATCTTTGTTTTGTGTAAATGAGTGTGTGGGTCAGAAATTCAACCATTTACTTCGACTCTTGGTCGATCGTATAAACCCCAGATAGGTCAAGACTTGAAAAAAAGTCTGTTTTCAGTGATAAAGTGAAGACTGCTTCACCAGAATATCAGAAAGTTTGGATTTTCAATAAGGACAATTAAAATTTATTTTATTTAAATTAGAACACCGAAATTATCAATGATAGCTTAATTCTGTATACACATTTTATTTAGAGTGAATGGGGAGGGTAAGCACGAAAGGCTTCGATCCCTTGAGGAAAATATTTAGCTTTTGAAATCACTAAGAAGGTCCGCTCTAATCCTAGGCTTAACGGTTATAAAATGAGAATAAGACTTTCCTCACAAACTTATTCTCGTAAATTATACTTCATAAATATGCTTTGATAGTTTTAAATCATTTTTATTATAGGATCAGAGTCACATTAGGACAAGTCTTATTAGTCTGTCGTAACACAAACTATTTTTTAGGTTTTAAATATTTTTGTTAAATAATGGATCAGAAATCCTTATATCTTAGAGGTTATATCACGATAGGGGTAGAAAAATTTTCGCCGGAGATTAACGTAAATCTCGATGCAAGTTACATTTGGATATTATTTTTAAGGTACGAAATAATTTATTCTAATAAAAGTAATATAATGGCTAAATATTTGTTATGAGGAGGCTTAGCTTCTATCACCAACTCCTCGGCGTTTTCCTTTATTTTAATTGTATTACAACCACCGATTTACGCTCATGTCAAGCACCAGGTGGTGTATTCAACTCCTCTCGTCTCTGAGGAGGGGGACCAGCTACAACTACCGTATAAAACGGGGAAAATGTGTCTGTAGCGTTAAATGAATAGCTTAATGACAATTTCGGTTCATCTATTTCTGATATGGCCTGTGCAATTTTTACAGTGCCAAGATAGGAGGCCCAAAAATACGAAAAATTTATGAAAATGGGTTTTTGCCAAAGCTTCCACATTTTTTAAAATCTGAAAATAGAGCTAAGCCTTGTTAATGGAATTTACTCTGGCTTATTGCTTCCCCAATCCATATGATCATTTTGTTTCCAATAGCCAACTCTTTCATTCCTATGTTGGACTTCTTGTCACTTGATAGTTGTGTTTTTTACACTCTTAGATTCCATGTCTTTTATGTGTCAATATGTTTTGGATAGAACTTGAAGCGTGACGCAGCAATCTGCGGATTTCATTCTAATCATTGTATAAAATAGCAATTCTTTCGTCACTTTTATACAGTGATTAGAATTAAAGTTGTAATCTGAAAATAGTTGGCACTAAGCCGTGTTAATGGAATTTACTCTTCCTTCTGGGTTCTGGCTTATTGCTTCCCAATCACCATGATCATTTTGTTTCCAATAGCCAACTCCTTCATTCCTTTGTTGGACTTCTTGTCACTTGATAGTTGTGTTTTTTACACTCTTAAGATTCCATGTCTTTCATGCGTCAATATGTTTTGGATAGAACTTTGAAGAGTGACGCAGCAATCTGCGGATTTCATTCTAATCATTGTATAAAATAGCTATTCTTTCGGCACTTTTATACATTGATTAGAGTTACAAAGTTGTAATCTGAAAATAGTTGGCCCTAAGCCTTGTTAATGGAATTTACGCTTCCTTCTGGGTTCTGGCTTATTGCTTCCCCAATCCCCATGATCATTTTGTTTCCAATAGCCAACTCTTTCATTCCTTTGTTGGACTTCTTGTCACTTGATAGTTGTGTTTTTTACTCTTAAGATTCCATGTCTTTCATGTGTCAATATGTTTTGGATAGAACTTTGAAGAGTGACGCAGCAATCTGCGGATTTCATTCTAATCATTGTATAAAATAGCTATTCTTTCGGCGCTTTTATACAGTGATTAGAATTAGAAAGTTATAATCTGAAAATAGTTGGCACTAAGCCTTGTTAATGGAATTTACTCTTCCTTCTGGGTTCTGGCTTATTGCTTCCCCAATCCCCATAATCATTTTGTTTCCAATAGCCAACTCCTTCATTCCTTTGTTGGACTTCTTGTCACTTGATAGTTGTGTTTTTTACACTCTTAAGATTCCATGTCTTTCATGTGTCAATATGTTTTGGATAGAACTTTGAAGAGTGACGCAGCAATCTGCGGATTTCATTCTAATCATTGTATAAAATAGCTATTCTTTCGGCGCTTTTATACAGTGATTAGAATTAGAAAGTTATAATCTGAAAATAGTTGGCACTAAGCCTTGTTAATGGAATTTACTCTTCCTTCTGGGTTCTGGCTTATTGCTTCCCCAATCCCCATGATCATTTTGTTTCCAATAGCCAACTCCTTCATTCCTTTGTTGGACTTCTTGTCACTTGATAGTTGTGTTTTTTACACTCTTAAGATTCCATGTCTTTCATGTGTCAATATGTTTTGGATAGAACTTTGAAGAGTGACGCAGCAATCTGCGGATTTCATTCTAATCATTGTATAAAATAGCTATTCTTTCGGCACTTTTATACATTGATTAGAGTTACAAAGTTGTAATCTGAAAATAGTTGGCACTAAGCCTTGTAAATGGAATTTACGCTTCCTTCTGGCTTATTGCTTCCTCAATCTCCGTGATCTTATTGTTTCCAATAGCAAACATTTTCATTCCTTAGTTGGACTTCTTGTCACGGGATAGTTGTGTTTATTACACTTTTAGATTCCATAATGTCTTTCATATCCGTCAAAATTTTTTGGATAAACTTTCAAGAGTGACGGAGCAATCTGCAGATTTCATTCTAATCATTGTATAAAATAGCTATTCTTTGGCACTTTTATACATTGATTAGAGTTCGAAAGATGTAACACACTTGTCTTTCATATATCCCACAAAAAAAAAAAAAAAAAAATCAATTTTCTTAGCAAAATATTGGTATCAATCTATGGTTTCAACAAAGAATTGTATAAAATGACCACTCTTCGACATAGTCGCACCATTTTCAAATCAAGTTTTGATAAGATTTACCATAATTATAATAATTTAAGTAAAAATGCCAACTTCGCTCTATTAAACTGTTTCAACAAAACAGATTTTTGGTCATTGGCGAAGGTTTAAGCCTCATGCAGGCTCTCCAACACAAAATCTATCACAATAAAATTAGGCAATTCCAAATTTACAATTTGTTTAATTTGGAAAAATCACAAGTGCCTGTTACGAGGCAGGGTTTACGCTGCTTGTGTACGTGTGTGTAGCTTAGGCCTTTGCATCTTTTTAGGCTAGTTTATAACTGCCTTTAGCCAAACTGCTAGGTTTTTAGAGCGTTTTTAAGCTGTAAAACCTCTCATACTTTCCTACGCATTATCCAGTTTCAAAATGTTACTGTTGCTAATTTCAAAATTTTATTAAAGGAAGAAATTCATTTAGATGGAGTTGAGTATTTATTGATAAAAACAGTAACTACGCGATAGGGCCTTCTTAAGTCTCTGGCTTGCGATGGAAGGAGTTTATCCTTGGTCCGTCTAAGCAAACAGCTGTGGATTTACTCGCTCTCTCTAGGTCTAACACTAGATTGGTCAGTGGTCTACTAACTGGACAATGTCAAATCAACAGGCACCTCCACCTGATTGGTATTAGGGACGATCAACTCTGCAGGGCGTGCCTTGCGGAGGAGGAAACCTCCCATGTTCTGTATAGCTGCATTAACTACTCGGTTCAGAGGTTTAAGCATCTTGGGACGCATCAAAAGGAAACTCTTGTGGTTTCTGATATCCCGGTGAAGCAAATTCTTCGCTTCATCACAGAAATGGTACTTTTTAAGTCTTAAACTGTCTGGGGCTGTACAATGGACTACTAGTCTACGTGTGCGGCAGGATTTGTCCAGCCACCCCTTGATAATAATAATAATAAGGGCTTCAGTCTGACAAAGACCTTACGAGGTCAAGAACTTTCTTACAAAGTTATGGTTTTTAACAAAAAAATACTGAACTCCATCATCTGTAGGCATTACAAATTTTAGAATATATTTCTCTGCCAATGATTCTAATTATAGAAAATTAAACTTTGATAGTATATTTTCTTGGTTATGAACTAAATGTGCCAGAACACGCTAGAATAAAAGCTCGATACACGACCATAGTCATGGCATTGCAACAGTGCAGAAATTTTCCCATTGGGAATAATGTTTAGCATTATTCGAGTCTAGGATATGTTGTTCTGCTGGTTAATATTTTTTTTTTTGTATTTTTTCTGATCTCATAAAGTCCTAATACAAAACCATCTTTATTTGGTAGGGTTTTTGGCTAAAGGAATTCTTGCCCTAATGCGGACCGTAAACTGGACCAAAATAGCTTGGCAACGAGCGTCAGCTATTTAGGATGTTTCCAGGTCTAAATAGCAGCCCTTGAAGAAGGGGCTGCTATTTAGGCCCGGAAACAGGGTCTAAAATAATAAGTTAATTTCATTTATATTTCACCATGGTCAATGCATGGCCTAAAATGTTCTACTGGAAGTTAGCAACAACTAAGTTCCTAAAAAAATTTGATATTTCAAATAACTTTTCTAGTTTTTTCTGGTGATGTCCCTATATTTTGACATCTTACAAGAGCCGGTGGCTAATTCATAGTTTAAACTCTTAAAACACAGTGTATAAACCGTAAAACCTAGATTACCATTTACCCATCAAGTAAGAGCTCTCAGTCGCACCATAATCTTAAATTCTTATACCTTTTTAGGTGGTTAGGCAACCACTTTCCACAATGTAAACTGCAACTGCAACAATTTTCGTCCATTCTTTAACCTAAATAAAATTGAATTATCAAAATTATTAACTAAATTATTGACTACATCAATCGAGTCATGTTAACTAATAATCAAGCTTAGATAATATTCGCCCTAAACATCGTTCTACCCTAACAAAGAACAGGTATGCCAAAGCATAGCCTTCTTTCTTTTCGATATGGCTTGCTCGGCCTTGGAATTAAAAAGTATTAAAATCATAACGATTTAACCTAAAACTATCACCGTTATATTATATAAAGGTTGAAAATACATAAAACTTCTTCCCATCACAATTATAACTACCAATAATATATTTAACTCGCCTTAAATCAATCTAATTAACGACGCAACCACTAAACAAACTTACCTCGCCATGAGTTTGAAAAAGTGATCAGCGCGGGGTTGCAAAAGTTAAATCAGGAGAATGCGGAGATTCTTAAATTTAATTTTTGTATTATTGCGCATTCATTTAACCATAGAGAGAGCGATATTTTTTATTATTTAAGATTTTTGTAGCTCTTTATTCTTTAAAAAAAACCTAATAACTCATAATAAAACACATAAAAGATTATGTTTTTGCAAAAATATCAGCGTACTATTTTTTGTACGGCACTCAACTACTAAATTAGGCAGTGAACTGGCTTCATAAACGGAACCTGCGTAATTACGTCATCTTAACGGTTTTGAAAACTGTGTTATTTTTTAATGGATATTTGAAAAAAAGGTTTTTTTTTATGTGGGGATTTGAGCTAGGACCTTGTATGTTTACTTAATTATTAATTTGATGTAAAATATTAGTACTATTAAATTTATTTGTAATTCTTCTATATTTATGAAATTTTTGACTCGTGGGAATAAGGTTTTCTCATAAGCGCCATAAAATAGGCTAGTTCAGTTCAGCTCTTTTTCACTCCATGCAGGCAAAGAAATCTTGAAACCAGGCTGAAATATAAGGATCACTGGAAAGATTTAGTAAATGTTAACTAAGGAGTTACAGCTAAACTCGTATAATCAAGAATAGATTTAACATTTGGGTTAAATCTATTCTTGGTATAATGTGATAATTTACTACTGGCATGCTTGAATAGTTTTAAGTTGAGTAAACCATTCCTTTTATATATTTTGATTTATAATTGCGCGCCATATAACATTTTTCAAAGCCTAAAGTCCTACGTAATAATTTACTAGTGATTGACAGTCTGTCAAGCTCGTGAAAATTGTAACTGGCTAATGTCAAGTTTAAAACCAAAATCCTTATTTCCCAGCCTGTTTCAGATTCAGTTTTCACGCAGACGCCGGAAATATTTTCCTTCCGAGGAAGCATAAAGGCCAACTAAAATCGCGTTTCAACAAGGGAAAATCAACTTCACGTAAATATTGACCGTGGATATTCAAACGTTTGGCGCTGAATAACTTGTTTTACAGTTAAAACTACGAATCAAATCATGACATTTAAAAGGCCATAGAATTTTGGTAATTATGTATGGAATTTTACAAACTAAGATACCAGTTGAAACACTATGTAAGCCTAATACGATTCATCTTGGAATAAAATATATCGTACAAATAGTACCGAATTTAATGAAATGCTTACTTTTGAACATCAAGACTAACATTTTTAAAACCCCCCTTGCGCGAATATATCGGAACACGTTTATTTTTCTTAATTATATTTTATTTTAAAGCTGTAGTGATGCCATAAACATTTTGCGATCAAGAAAATTGCTTAATTAGTCCCGAACTTTCTTAGATAATTAATTAGCGGATCGTCGTAGGATAAAGAGACTAATTTTATTTTATTCTCCGTATCATAATTAACTTTTTTACGCATATAATATTAAAATGCGACTTAATTTCAAGGCGGAAAAATTATTTAAAACTTCGAAACTCAAAAAAATAGTCAAAATCATTTAACTTAATTACTTAACTAATCAACCACTTATCTCAGGATAATGAAATTTACTTTTTTGAGTTTCTCGAGTGTTAATTGACTAGAATAAGTATGTGTTGCTAAAATATAATCGATATTTAATCTAATTTGAAGACTGCTTCAAACAGTTTTTTGAACTGAAAAATGATTTAGCCTGAACTTTGTAACTGAATAACTAATTATCGATTTGTCTTAAGGTAATTATAATAGCACGAGCAGATTCTTCGTATTCTAATTTTTCTGACAACATTATTTTGGATTTTATATTCGTTAGCGAAGTTATTCGTTCAAGAAATCTTTATCTCCAAACTAAACTTTCAAGGCAGGATACGCTCCCGTAGTATTTTCATAAATGAAATTTTAAAAACAATTTAAATTTAGTTTTTATTTTATTACAGGCCCAATTAAGATAATTTTAAAAGGAAACTTGTTATTTATAGGTTTTAGGACCCGGGGTATCCGATAAACGTACGAGCAAATTTAATTTTAATTTAGATGCATTTTAATCGCGATTAAACTTAATTAGAAGTGTATAACCGATTTAAAAACAATCCTCCCACTTTTAAATAGCGAAATTAACCCAAGTTTTGAACCTAAAAACGCGATAAAAACTATTTAAATTAACTTAATTTTGACAATTAACTTTAATCACAAAGATATTATGATACAATTTACGCTAAAAAACATTTATACATAATTCTTGGTCAAATTTACACCACTTTGCGTCAAAAACCACTAATTTACCGTAATAAACAGAAATTATCGCTTTATTTCCCAATTATGGAACTTTATTAAGTTATTATTAATAGAAAATATGTAGAGATTTATGAAACATGAATATTTCTAATATTTTATTACATTTTCAAGTTAAATTGTACGAATATTGATTCGAAAATAATTAATTTATATTTATCGATGCCTAATAATACGTAGAATAATATTCATTAATTCAAAATATAATTATATTCATTAATTCTGCTAAATTATTCAAGTTGTAATTTCTACCAGTCGGAGTTTTCCCAGCTATTCTACTACTTTTTCATTGGAAGTTGAGTTACATCCGTAGCATACTGGGGCTGTAAAATAAACAAGATCCCCCTCAATTTTCTAAAATGGCCTAGTCCTTACACATTTTGCCTCTTTTTAACGTCACCCAATGTAACCAATTTTTCAGCTAAGATCAACCATAATTTGCAGAGTGGTTTCTACGGAATAATACTATATTTTATAATTCTGCGGCTGAAAACGAAAGGTGACTCGGCGCACGCCAAGTTTCCCTCGAATTTCTTTTCCCTCTCTTTTTCAGCCCCCTTATCTTTCGTTTTCCTCCCTTCAAGGCATTCATCGAAATAAAACGAATGAAGCTTTATTAAAAATAGAGAAAAAAATCAGGATAAGGTTTCCTCTTTATTTAATTCTCTTACTGTTCACTCTTTAGCGTGAACATCAATAACTTTTATTGTTCATGGAAAAAAGCGAATGCGGCTATGGAGTAAAGAAATTCTATTCCGACCTGTTATAGCCTCCGTTCTATTACAATGAGTTCCATGAACGAAAAATGGAATCAAATGTGGAGGGGGTTAGGTTTAAATTAAATATTAATTTAAACACTTATTTTTGAACATCGAAACTAACATTTTTGAAATCCTCACGAGCAAATCTATCGAATTACCTTTATTTTTCTTAATTATAATTTATTTTAAAGACGTAATGATGTCATAAACTGTTTGTAATCAAGAAAATTGCCTAATTGGTCCCGAACTTTCTTAGATAATTAATTAACGGATCATCGTAGGATAAAGCGACTAATTTCATTTTATTCTCCGTATCTTAATTGACATTTTTACGTATATCATATTTAAACGCGACTTAATTTCAAAGCGGAAAAATTATTTAAAAATTTCGAAACCAAAAAAAATGGTAAAAATCATTAAACTTAATTGTGTAACTAATTAACCGCTTATCGTAGGATAATGAAATTAACGTTTTTGAGTTTCTCAAGTGTTAATTGACTAAATTAAGTATGGTTTGTTTAAATATAATTGATATTTAATCTAATTAGAAGAGTTAAAACAGCTTCAACCGGTTTTTTTAACAGAAAAATGATTTAGGCTTAACTTTCTAATTGAATAACTAATTAATGAGTAGTCTTGCGGCATTTATAATAGCACGAGCGGATTCCTCGTATTCTAATCTATCAGACAACATATTTGTGGGTTTAATCTTCGTTAATATTAAGCCAAATTTTTAGGTTTAGCGAAGCTACTCGTTCAAGAAACTTTTTTCACAAAACTAAACTTTCAAGACGAGATACTCTTCTATAGAATTTCCATGGATCCGATTTTCCAATTTTAAACGCGATTTAAATTTAGTTTTTATTTAATTACAGTCCTCAATTAAGATAAACTAAAAAGAAAAATATGTATTCTTAGGTTTTAGGCCACGGGCTATCCGATAAAAATATTTTTGAGAACGTACGAGCGAATTTAATTTTAATTTAGATTAATTTTAATCGCGATTAAACTTAATTAGTAATATATAAGCGTTTAAAAACACTCCTCGCACTTTTATATAGCGAAAAGAATCATTTTTAACCTCAAAAAGCGAAAAACAAAATCAATTAATTTTGTCAATTAACTTTAATAATAAAGATATTACGATACAATTTACGCTTAAAACATATATATCTTTTTTTAGGCCAAATTTACACCACTTTGCGTCAAAACCTACTAATTTACATAAATTAAAGACTAATTTTCGCTTTATTTATGAACTTTTATAAAGTTTACGTACCGAAATACAAAATATGTAGAGATTTTATTACGTTTTGAAATTAAATTTTATGTATATTATATTGATTCATAACTAACTGAAATGATAAAAATATGTTTTACAAATTTTTTTGGTTTTTATATACCTTAAATACTAATTAAAATCCAATTTAATCACTTATTGTAAAATTGAATGCAAATGTTAGTTGACGTCTAACTTAACAATATTACAGCTGATCTTCTTCTTACATTAACTGCGAATACAATCTCTGACATATAATATTAGGCATAGTACCTAACTTGTAAGAGAATAGGGTGTAGAAAACCACTCTGAACTATTTCAGTGATATTAAACAGGAAAAATAAATGAAGCTTGAAGCTTACGCCTACTCTAATCTTAGGTTGACAAAAATATTTTCTTCAATCTATAGAATAATTTTGAATTTAGATATCGCTACCTACTCTAAACGATTTAAACCAACTTTTAAAAATTAAATTAAAAACCTGTTAACAGTTTAATTAAAATTGCACTAGATTCAAATAAATTTAAAGTCTAAAATATAATTAAAATTAAAACAATTACACCTACAGATGTAGGTTGCGTGCCTTAGGTTTTATACACTACATCTATCCGCAAATAGAATTTATTTGTTGTAACATAGAGGGTAGATAGGGGAGGAGTGGAAACCGACAGCTTTGGCTTTGCATTTTGAGAGTTCTCGGATTTTGCCTTTCCAATTTTCCTCTCAACATCCTGTGTTTTACTATTGGCTGATTTTGAAACCGTTACAACCAATTACAGCGCAGAAAAAATATCGTCTGCTTCACTGCTTGCATAGAGGGTAGCCCTCTATGATGACCGGGTGTTAAAAAACGACGCGCGCATATACCGGATGTTCCGTGGAAAAAATGAAAAACGAGAACTCTTTAAGAGCCCCTTCCACTCCTCCCCTATCTACCCTCTATGGTTGTAAGACGTTTTAATCTAAGCCTAAATGATAATAATCCTTTCCGATTAATATCCTGTTGAGATGGTCCTACGACTCCTATCTAGAAGGATATCCTCCTAGGTTCAGTTTAAAAATTCAACGCTACGCGCTCTACTCACCAATTAAATAATTCTAAAACTTAATTGTTTTTTCCTTGAGAATTTAATATAAAAAAGATAATATTGAAACTGACTCAGGATAAATATTGAAACTGGCCAGTTTTTTAATAAATACGCTTGGGCTCTACTGCCTGAAAGTCCAGTTTAAAAACCATCCTTGTTTCCCAGCTCCGTCTCGTAAATATCATTTTTTTTTTAAATGCTTTTAGCCAATAGCATACCCAAAAAAAGTAAACATAGTCTGCTCAATCAAAGCAAATTGCCGGCCATTGCGATAAAGGCGGGGCGTACAAAGCTATAAACCAATTTTTTGGGTGGCCTATGAATATTTGTAAATTTGTCTGTTTACTTAATAAAATCATTGGGTCTTTAAAAGGTAAACATGTCTGCTCAATCGAGTTACGTTGCCCGAGATCTAGTCCCCTCTCTACTTAAGGGAGTCGATGGTCCCAAAGAAGGAGCCTGCGTAGTCTACACTCAAGTGACTCTACCAACTGTCAAACAGTCAGTCAAACTCCCTAGAATTTAAATTCTAAAGGAATGTACAGCTCCAGACTCCCTTCCGCCCACTCTCGATTCTTGGTCTAGTTAAGAACTTGGATGCCATGTAACATTAACGTTCTAAGCTTACAGTCCTACCAGGGTTCACGTCATAATTTACTAGTGACTGACAGTCTGTCAAGCTCAAGAAAATTGTAACTGGCCTATGTCCAGTTTTTAATCAAATTGCTTGGGCTCTACTGGCCACTTGTCAATTTGTTTTCTAGTGGTATCTCTGGAGCAATGTCCAGTTCATAAAGGGAAACATTTCCGGTGGTTCGATAAAAACTTATTTCCGTCCCTTTTATGTGCGTTCAAACTTCAAAGTCGTCTGCTCAATTGTCTTAGTAAAGTTTCGAGGGTTTTGGCATGTTTGGCGTGACACGCCGCTTCTAGACCAGCTTTAGCTTTTAGTTCGCGTTGGATCATTGTTCTTTTGATGTAAAGGTAAGTAATGAATGATACTTAATTTCTTTAATGGTAATTGTTATTATTCCATGAGAAAAGGCATAGAAGTAAGGTATTAGTCCCCATTTGTGTCTGCCCTATCAGTATGTGGGCGTTCATTCTGCTAAAATAACGACTCGTACCATTTTCAGCATATCGCTTGACTCACGACATTTAAATTGCGTTTATAACTGTTTTATAAATGCGATTAAAAAGGGTTATTAAATCTACCTCCTTAGAGTCCTTACCTTGTTTGAAAAAAAATATCAAGTTTAAGCTCCTTTTCACGCAGCAACAAGTCTGCTGTTCGTGTCAAGCAATCATATCTTGGCCATTTGTGTTTAGAGTTATCTGCTCATATATAGTTTTTGATAAAGAGCCAAAAGAAAATTCTCACCCTCTTTCCCAGCTTTCCTTTCTTTGTCGGGTTGCTAGAAGTTTTTAAGCGCAGTTCAGAAAAGATCAGTTTTAAAACTGAACTCTAGCCTTTCTCTCTGCTTCAGTTTGCGCTCACAAGTGGTTAGAAACACTGGGGGAACAGCATTTAACCCTTTTAGTGAAAAATATGTATACTATCCTTTCAAACATTTTAAAACAAATATATGGGTGTATATATATTTATAAGAAGGATTGAAATACACGCCAAAAGTGTGCGTGACCTTTTAAACCTGGACTTAAATAAATTTAAATATACTAGAAATTTATTGACATTCTATATTCAATAACGCAACTAGGTTTTTTGGTATTTCTTATTTGTCTTATATATTGCTCACCACACACTGAGATTTTTGTGGTCCTGAAACACTAGCTTATCTTATGTTGGAATGTTAGTATCGCTAAGTAGTCAATTAAAATAGGCATGAGGAAACAGGTATTGTTTGAAAAGATGTCATAGTGTGAATAGGTTTCTTTACAACATAGGTGGAACTTAATTGGAGCACTTCACGAAGCCTAGCAAAGCGCTTTTCACCAATGCTTAACGAGGAACTTCTTAAGCTTGGGGAGTATAAATTATAAAGTTGGAAGAGCTTTTCCATAACGCAGGGTGATCAGACTAACTCTATTTCATAATTTTTCAATGGCATCCTATAAATTCCTATAATTAAAGGTTTTTCTCCTATATGTTCCTATTTTTTCACTTTTTTCGGTTATCAGGTTATTCATTTTCAAATAAAAATATAATTTAATATTAAGATTTTAAAGAAAATCAAAAGGCAATAAATAATATGTGGTAAAAATGTTAAATAACTACATCAAAAGATATCCTATTTTTCCTATAAATTCCCTGCTATTTATCCTACATTTTCGTTATTATTTATCCTATATTTCCTATAATTTTAAATTTTCAAGATTATTTTCTCTTATAATTCGCATTTGAATTTTGTATTTTTCCTAAAAAATGTCAAGTTTTTTTTCTCGTCACCCAGGTAACGTTTATTATTATGATGTTAGAGCACGGAATTCGTATAATTTTTATTAATTGGATAAAATCTACTAAATTCAGATGTATATTATCTGTTTGATTAAAAATAGACTATTTTTCATTCGAGTTAACTTATTCGAAGATAAAGTAAAAAACAATATATATCCGTTTTTATCCAAAAATGGCCTTATTATTTTAGAATATTATCCGTGTTATACGTTCGGATAAAAAAAAATTCAAATTTTATTTTCGTGAAAAATAATGAAATAAAAGATGATTTAAAATCTTAGTTTCGTTGTTTTATTTTTACCCTTCAAATTAAAAGTCAATTTGAAATATTTTTCTTATATTTTGGACTAATTCTGGTAATGTGAATTTTCTTATCCATTGTTATACATTTGAAAACGAGTAATTTGTTCGTAGATAAGGCGCCAAATGCTTATCTTCGGGTAAACCTTATACATTTAACAATTATACGAATATACAAATTTCCTTTTTTAGTTACAAACAATTTATCCGATTAATAAAATATCTGAAAATATACGTGTAACAGAAGATGAATATCTGATTCCGAGTTCTATACATTATTTCGTTATTGGATTTATGGGCTGAACATGCTAGCGTTACACCGTGGAGAGACTTCACAATTCTCACTTAAGCCAGTGCTAAGTATTTAACTTAATCATAGGTGGAGCACCTGTATGACTTTCGCAAATATTTGGTAAACGAGAGATTTCAAATGCGCTGGCTTTTCGGATTCGTCTGTATTGAACAGACCTGCTTAAGTTAGGTAACAGACACGCTTACGTTAGGTACCAGACACGCTTACGTTAGGTACCAGACACGCTTAAGTTAGGTACCAGACACGCTTAAGTTAGGTACCAGACACGCTTAAGTTAGGTACCAGACACGCTTAAGTTAGGTACCAGACACGCTTAAGTTAGGTACCAGACACGCTTAAGTTAGGTACCAGACACGCTTAAGTTAGGTACCAGACACGCTTAAGTTAGGTACCAGACACGCTTAAGTTAGGTACCAGACACGCTTAAGTTAAGTACCAGACACGCTTAAGTTAGGTACCAGACACGCTTGAGTTAGGTACGAGACACGCTTGAGTTAGGTACGAGACACGCTTAAGTTAGGTAACGTCATTTGGAATCCCGCGTGTGTGATTGTTATTTTTGAATGCTTTGTGTATTTTGCAGCGTTACTATTTGAAGCGTAATTATGGACTCCGAGTACCTAATAAAAAAAGAGATTGAAGTAAACGTCAATCGAAACGAAGACGAGCTCGATTCGATTCTCCCCGACTCGATATCCAACGACGGCTTTCAAACAATCTCCTCTTCCTGCTCGATCAAAGGGGAAAACTCGTCGGATGAAGGATATTCGAAGAATGAACATTTTAGTTCGGTGGTAATCCACGTCAAGAGCGAATGCCTCAGTGATTCCGACGAATGTCGGTCGGATTCGAATCCAGATGAGTCTGGCTCGGATTCGAATCCAGATAGGCTTCCAACTGAATGTGAGGCGCTGATTGACGGAGGCCAGACTAATAGGGAGCCAGGACAGTTTCACAGCGTCATTAATGGTAAAGGGAAATCAAATACACGAGAGTTAATTCATTCTTCCGATAAGCCATTTCAATGCGACCAGTGTTCCTTTTCTTCTCGTCGTAAACACGATCTAAATAGACACGAGTTAAAGCATTTGCCCGATAAGCCGTTTCAATGCGACCAGTGTTCCTACTCTACCCGTTGGAAACAACAACTAAATAGACACGAGTTAATTCATTCGATCGAGAAGCCCTTTAAATGCGACCAATGTGCCTACTCTTCTCGTTGGCAAAAAGATCTGATTGATCACGAGTTAAGTCACGCGCTCGATAAGCCCTTTCAATGCGACCAGTGTTCCTACTCGTGTCATAGGAAACAACAATTTAATAGACACAAGTTAATTCATTCACTCGAGAAGCCAATTAAATGCGACCAATGTTCCTACACTTGTAAACAGAGAGGCGCTCTAACTAAACACAAGATAATTCATTCTCTGGAGAAGTCCTTTAAATGCGACCAGTGTTCCCACTCATTTCATAGGAAACAACAACTTAATAGACACAGGTTACGTCATTCGCGCGAGAAGCCATTTAAATGCGACCAGTGTTCCTACGCTTGTAAACAGAAAAGTTATATAAATAAACACAAGTTAACTCATTCGCCCGAGAAGCCCTTTAAATGCGACCAGTGTCCCTTCTCTTCTCATCAGAGATTTCGTCTAAATGAACACAAGTTAATTCATTCTCTCGACAAGTCCTTTAAATGCGACCAGTGTTCCTACTCTTGTAAATATAAAAAGTCTCTAAAGAAACACGAGTTAAAGCATTTGTCCGATAAGCCATTTAAACGCGACCAGGAACCTTGCGCTTGAAATTCAAAACTATGTTAATTATCTTAGATCCTGGATCGCATCGTTCACATGAACGCGCAATTGTACAGCTCCTGTATTTGTCGCCCAAATTGGTAACAAAACATGTTACCCACTACCTAAAATACTTTCATAATCGCCCTGAAAAATCTTGTTTACGCGAGTTTGTAAACAGCCCAGCGATAATAAAATGAAGTTTTAGCTCTAATCTTCTCTTTCATATTCTGCTTGACGCTTTTCTGTAAATCTCGTTTTCAAGAGAAGGTCCCAATTTAAAGCGCATCTTCATCTTTATGCGTTTTGGAATAAATCCTGCCTAAGTGACCCTATCTTTTCAGTATTTAAAGAAGTTTAACGTTAATTTAAAAATTATCTATAACCGTAATTGAAAATTTTACTCAGGGACGTTACTTGGAATTTTCTCTAGTTTCATTATCAAGTAAAAGCCAAGAAAAACGTGTCGAATGTATGGCCCAGAAAAAAAAAAAAAAAAAAAAAAAAACGCTCAGGGCTTCCCCTTAACACGCTTAAACGTTTCGATGTCGGAGTTCGGACATCATTCAACAAATGTTTCTTAATAAACGAGATCACTCCAGTTAGTAAAATATGAACGAGTCTCTTTTACGAGTTGTGTTCCCAAGTTCCACTTAATCCTTCTAGATGGTTTGATGTTTGGTTTATTGACATTGTACAGTGTTAGATCTCTAATTAAAGGAAGACCTGTTAACCGAACCATCTTGTTAATTAGTTTTTTAATATTATAAAGAGTTAAGAGGGAAGTGAGAGGTTAATTCAGAAATCGTGTTTTTGTGCAAAAACTCAAGCTCGCAAAAATAAACGATATTCACTATTTAAATGAATTAGTTGTTTAAAGGGAGAATGCAACCTAAAAACACCTGAAATAAGGACTAGCGATGAAAGACATTTATCGATGGCTTTTATAAGGGGAATGCAGTATCTCCACGATCAATGTCATTGGTCGCTAGCGCTTATACCGGGAGTTAGCGTATCTCCATGAATCCAGCTAAGCCTATTTTGATGGTATGTATTGAATTTATTTCTCGTTGGTTTGTAAATTTTTTACTGTTGGATTAGGACTATTTAAACGATAAGGAATCGATAAAAAATCATTTGTTCGGTTGCATTCTGCCTTTAACAGAAATTCCGACTCGGAGATACTACATGACTTTGACAACTCCTCCCCTTTTCCAAACCCCCTTAAAACTGGAAGTCACGCGTGTGACCAGTGGCGGCGGACGGTTCTTATTTTGGGGGGGGGGGGGGACATTTTTCGTTAAAGAACTTGGAAACAAGTTGCTCAAGACCAATATACCTGATACCACGCTGAGTGAAGAGTATTGTTGGAAATTAAAAACGTCACCTAGTTTATGAATTGAAGAATTATGCGCCTTTTTTTTTTTTTTTTTTTTTTTTTTTCTTGCTAAAGTTCAGCCTGGTAAGGTATTGTAAGATAACTCCAAACAGGTTGAGATTATATTATTATTTTTCTTATAATTCATTGAATTCAATTATATTCTGAGATTAATCAGAGTATTGACTGAACAATTTGGGGAGGGACACGTATATTGGTTGTCCCCACCTGGTTTAATTGAGGGGGGACAATGTCCCCCTGTCCCCACCCGTTCCGCCGCCACTGCGTGTGACGCATGCGTCGACAATATGTAAATCGATCTAATTTGTTAAAACATGGCGTGTTCCACGCATATTTGAAAAGGGCGCGAAAATATAATCGCTTAAGCCTAAAAAACCATATATTTGTGGCCGGATTACCCATTCGGTAGATGGCGCTAGCTTTGCGAGCAATTGGCATCAGGCTGATAGAATCTTTGTATGTAATTCTGAGACTTTGACCCAATTATCCCTGTCTCTTAAAGTCACTTTCCCCCAAAAAGGCATATCTCTAGAGCTAGGAGGATATATCCTCCTAGTCTAGAGCTGCAAGAGCTCCGCTTCTTACCTTAATCACAATGGTCAATAAAATTTGTGTATTTGTTTTTATTATGTTCCCGTAAGTTAGCTCCTTCGATGGACCGAAACAGGTGATTTAATTCATTGTGTATGCTTTCATAAAAAAACAATTGCGGTATACGATATGTCGCGACACAAGTATAAGGCTGTTAAAAATGACTTTTGAACGTCTCAAAAGAAGGGGAGAGATTGGATCCGAGTATGAGTATATGAGTTTGCGTATTTTAAAGATGATTTGGTAGAAATTTAGCCAAGTCTAGAATATGTTTGGAATAAGTTGATATCAAATTTCTGGGGCGGTGGCTGCTATTTCTATTCGCGTACGCAACAAGACGTTTCCAATGAATTTAATTCCGAATTTAACAATAAGAAGGGTCTTGATAAGATAAATTAAGTGTTTCTATACAGACAAGTCAAACATTTCGACCGAAATCTTATCTAACCTCTAGATAACAATTCTCTATAAAAGTAGCAGAAACCGGTGAATAGGTTTTTCGCTTTTCCTAGCTGACTTTTGAAAACCAACACTTTCTTTGTCGATAGAAGATTATGGCTTATTGCGGACGTAAGTACAAGTACATTATTCGAATTAAATATACCGAAGGATGTTGTATTTATGAATCAGCTCTTGGTCATTTTAAATAATGGAGACGCGATGAATTTATCATGGTCTAGATCCATTTGATCGACTTTTAAATTATCGGCATTGGCCTTTAAACTGAATTAATCGACTTTAAAGTGATCGATAATGGCTTTTAACTCGGTTAATCGACTTTCGAATGATCGAAAATGACTTTTAACTCAGTTAATCGATTTTCAAATGATTGATAATGATTTAGGTTAGTTTTTTAACTCCGTCATTTCAAAGTCGATCACTTGGACCCAAATCATAAAACATATTTAGAGTTAGCATCTGCTTTGAAAATGGTTATTGAAAGGTGTGTCACACGACAGTTCTGTGCATAATTAACCTTTCTCGTGTAGATAAGTGTCAATTAAAGATAATCTAATGTTAGTAATTGATTTAAATATGTTAAAAGTTTCGAGATTTCGTTGGACACAAATTTTAAAATATGGGAACCATTTAACAAAATCTTAGTTTTTACGAGTAATTGCGTTTTGGGATATCTGAACTCGTAACAGTTCTGGCCTTATGTTAATTAAAGGGAGATGGTGGTGTGATTTTTAGATCTATAAAAAATAAGGCGAGCTAATTTGTAGATTCTAGACACAATTTAACCTTTATCATACGGTTTTGCGAGAATGTCGAGATACGAGAACCAACCTTCGAAACTAAGATCAAAGGTTTCAAGATGTAGAATCCGTATTAGAGGTTACCTTTGAGCCCGACAGGGCGGTTATAAATGGCTGATAAGCAATCTGTCATTAAGAATGACACGTCTCGCTAATTGTAAAAGCAGGAAACTGATAAATAACTGGTATATACTTATAATCAAGGTTTTCACTCGAGCCTTGTTCCATTATAGATAGACGCTCAAATATCTCTTAATTTATAACCTTTCTATTTAGCTACTAGTTACCGCCCAGTTGGTGAATGGGTTGAAGCCGGCGGTGGAAGCGTTCCGGATAACGCTGTTTTAGGCGGACATGACGTTGCCGATCCCATCTACGTCGGAAGGGCTCATCAACAGGGTGATATCATCCCTGGTAAAGTGGTTCCCAGTCACGGTAAGTTACGATGAAAGTGGCGAAACCTGGCACGGACCAAACATTATTGTATATTTCTGAACGGTTACGAATCACTTCGTGTGAACGATTAGAATTGATTTCTCGAAACTGCTTCGGGAACCAGTTCACGCTATAGTGTGAACGTAGCTTAAGTTACCTCGTGCGGATTACTGATGGGATAGCCAGAAAAAGGTTTTTAAAAGTTATTAAAATTGTAATTTCAAGGTTAATACACCTGATTTTGTTTCGAATTTGAATATCCCGCCTCTGTGTTTGGAGAATGACCTAAGTATTTATACTTGTAATCTAGGAGTATGTGACTCTCCAAATAATCTGATCAATCCTTGGAAATGATGACTCCTCTTAGAGAGAATCGGCACGTGATAAAAATAAATACTAAATAAAAGCTACTGTCACACTCACACTAGCATTTCTTAATCGGTTCGAAACGTTCGGTAAAATCAAACCGATATTCAACTCGCCAGTGATCGTTTTAAGCGTCGTGTGTTCACGCATTATCTTTATAAATCGATTTATAGTAGCTTCATCTATCGGTTGTTGAAACCGAATCGGTACGAAACTGGTTCCCGAAGCAGTTTCGAGAAATTGAATCAAATCGATTCGAGAAAAGACTGTTTCCTTTTCACACGACTCCTGCGAAACGTTTTGAAACGGTTTAAATCGATTCCAAGGCCTAGAATGAACGCGGCTACGTTATTTTAATAATAAGAAACGAAACAGATTTGATCGAATTCCAAAAGATTTACACGAGATAACAAACTTAGAAAATGATCAACTTCCATTTCAAATAGACCCCAAATGTGGCGGAAAAAAATCAGAAATATCACGAGATTATCGCGTACTTGAAGATATTCGTGGGCTTTTCTCGAAAGATATCTACAATTCCGCCGCGAGATACAAATTTGGCCACTCCCTTTTTCGAGAATAGGGTAAAAACGCGAATCTTCTTTACCAGAAAACGGTTGAAAATATTTGAATGAAATTATATATATGTTTTTTAGACCATTTCAATAGGTTGGTCAAAATTTATTCAGTTTCGTGTCACCCTTTAAGAAAATAGGGTTCTCAGATGCAAAATTTATCTTGATTAACACAACTTAACTGCAATCTTAACTTCATCATTAATGGACTTATTTTGCTCAGGCTCTAACTCATTATGAATCATAATGCCTTACATTTCAGGAGTGTGCTACGTCCCATACGCTGGTGACGAAAGAAGTTGTCCGGAATACCAAGTATATGTCTATACTTACGCTCTATCCCTGGAACATGCCTAAGCTAATATGACGTTTTTCTAGGTTTTGACCAACCCCTACGGTTGCCAATTGGAATGGCAATTCTGTTCGGGAGGAGCCATCCCACCTGGTTCTATCCAAGGAGGACATACTAGCGATGGTGAACCACTTTACATCGGTAGACACGAACATGAGGGTACCATGGTCGTTGGAAAAGTTCACCCGTCGTAAGTATCGGAGTATTAAATATAGGACTATTAAAAATGGACATCTTAATTGATGAATTAAACAAAACTGGCGTTCATAAGCGCCCTCTAACGGCCCAAACAGTGCAGGAGAAAGTAGGAACTAACAAAACCTCGCGCGTTTTTGTTATTTATATAGACTAGACAAACGCGTCTAACGTTGGGCCATTAGAGGATGCTTATCAAAGCCAGCATTTATATAGGTGTCAATTGTTAAAGTATACACAACCTGACTCATTTCGGGCCTCCTCAAATTGAACCTGCGTCAAACAGGTGACGTCGGTTTTGTTAAAAGTTCATTTTAGTCTCGCGTCTCTCGCCATGGAAAACAACGCTAAAGCCACTAAAATGAAAGCAAAACCGACGTCACAAATCAATTCTTGAAAAATAAATTCAGGTGTTTGGCGCGAGCTGAATTTGATGAGGCCCGAAATGAATCAACAGTTTGAGTGTCTACTTTAATAGTCTCGTAGATTAAAGTTAAATCTTTTCATGATGATTTATTTTTCTTTAGCCACGGAGTCGTTTATATTGCCTTTGGAGGTGGTGAGCACAGTTACTCCGATTACGAGATACTTGTTTGCAAAACAATTGTTTTTTAAATTTCGTGGAAAAAATACCACTTGAAATGTCCAAAAAAATCGTTCTCAACTTTCCGTTATTAAAATAAATTCTATATTCGATAATAAAACGAGTATTCAAAATTGGAATATTGTGAGGAAGTCAGTTTTGTTTCACGCAAGAAGGATTAAAAACGAGGGGTTTGCCACTCCTTGAAATCTCACGCAGTACAATCTTCGAATCTTTCAAATACCAAGCAAATCTACAAATATCTTTCAAACCCGCAATAAAATATTGAAATACCCATTAATCGTTCGTTAAAATCTCTAGCAAATTAATAAACTAAATCTTCCAATCCTGAACAAATCTTCACACCCCAATAATTCATTCAAATCATCAAAAAACCTTCCAAATTCAATTTTAAAATCCAAGTCATATTTTCAAATATTAATCCTTGATATCCCTAAAAATATTTTAAATCTTTTTAAATTACTATTAAATCTTCATTATTTGTTATTTTATACAAGACGGACGGTTCAAACCACTTTATGAAAAAGGCTAAATTTGAATAAGAGTCTTTGAAATAGGCTAAACACGAAACAGCTCGACGATGGCAAACTCTAATAAGTTAATTATTAGTGGCGCAATTTTACTCTAAAGAGGGTCGAGATATGATTTCATTATTTGTAATTTTTATACAAGACGGTTCACACTGTAACAAATTTTCGTTCCAGGATTTAAATTTAGGCCACGTTGAGCTGGAAACTTAAGTTACGTTCATACTTGCCATTTTGAAACGTTTTTCAAACCGATTCGAAGGTTCAAATCGATTTTCCAAGACATTAATTTTGTTTCTTGATCAAAGATCTACTCGGGTGACCCCAAAATTTTATTATTTGACCTTTCCAAAACGGTTAAAAACCGTTTCAAAGTGTCTAGTGTGAACGCGGCTTTTTAAATAGGCTAAATACGGAACAGCTCGAATTAATTCTTTTAAATAAAATACGGCCAACATGTTGTTAATTTTACAACCACTTGCTGGCATTTGCTGCTGCCAGTAGCTTTGCCAATATTTTACAGCAGAAATTTCTGTAAGTGAACTATAAAATCGAACCAATCAGATGAACCCAAAGGCTCCCGCCTTCAGATATGCCAATTTATTCTACAGACGTCGCTTTACCATCTGGCGACGTTTTTTTTTAACAAACTCTAAGCGTGATAACGCTGTTAAAGGTGTCAAAATATGATTGGCTAGAATTAATACTTCACTTTCATTAAATTTAACCAAACATAGGAAATTAATAACTTAATAATTGTGAAAAATCTTAGATACGTTTTTGGCACGGTGATTCCGAAAATAAATTCAAAAGATCTTTCTTTTTTAGCTCAGAGTTTCCCTTTAAAACTTTGCCTGCATAGTGTTAAAGATTGATTCAATCTGATTGGAGGGTACTCTTTCACTTTAATAACAAACCTCTCCAGCCTAACTTTAAATTACTTACCCATTGAACGTAAATTTCTTTATGGTTAAATTTTTACCAAAGTTTATAAGTTCATGTTCCAAATTTAAACCTTTTCTAGTAATTATTTGCTACGTTTTCATATGATTTTAAGGTATTTTCGCCATTTTCCGTCGCAGAATTAAAGGGAAAGTGAAACACGGGTTCAAGAATTTCAAGTTTAGAAGTTTTTATGGTAGAAAATTCGTAAAAAATAGATAAATGTTCGCGAATCTTTAATTCGCTTCAACTCGATTTAAATGGCGATTGGTCGTTGAATTGCTTTAGAGTTTTAAATAGCTTTGAAATTTGTTTTAATTGCTTTTGAAGAGCAGATATTGATATTTCTAACTAACATATATTTGAACGTTTAAGAAGAAATTGCCATTTTGAAAACAGGTTTGGTAAGTTCTTTTAAGTTAATAACTATTTTCCTTTCTATCTCAACTTTAATTATTTAGGGTTATTGTTTTAGACTCATTTTGCCTCCCATATCAATTTTTTTTATTTTAATCTTCTCGAGAAAGTTCAGACGAATATTTGTATAATTTGCTTTTCTTTTAGACTTTTTATATGACTTTACTTTTAAATATTTCAAATTATGGAAATATTCGGTATAACTCTAGGAAAAGATTTTTACTCAAGTAACAGGAAATATTAAGAAAACAGAAACGAAAAATTCAAGTTTAAATGACTTTATTTACATATGACTGTTACATTTGTTAATAAAAATCTTTGGTTATTTACTTCGACAAAAACGTTTACTATCAAGTTCATAGTTAACCGTAATTGTAAAGACACAAGTTTGGAACAATTATGTAATATATGAAAATGTATTAATTAGTACTTCAGTCGACTTCTTCGACCGTTGGACCTTGAGAAGACTTCGCGTTTTCATATGGTCCTTGAGATCCCTGAGTTCCTCCGGAAGCGTGTAGTTTCGTCATTATTGGACTGCACTGAGATTGAAGTTCCTTCAGTTTGTGATCGTACTCTTCCTTTTCCGCCAGAGAATTGTTTTCAACCCAGGATAGCGTTTCGTCGCAGAATTGGATAAGCTTTGATTTGTCCGCTTCCGATAATTTCTCCGAAGGAGCTTCGTTAGCCGCCTGCTTGACGCTATAAGCGTAGCTTTCAATCTGGTTTCGAACCTCGATCTTCGCCCTCTGTTTATCGTCGTCTTCTTTGTATTTCTCGGCTTCGCGAACCATACGGTCGATATCTTCTTTGGACAGGCGGCCCTTGTCGTTGGTTATGCGGATACTATTACATTTACCCGTGCTTTGATCTTTGGCGGTGACGTGTAGGATACCGTTGGCGTCCAGATCGAAAGTGACGTCGATTTGCGGAACCCCTCTCGGCGCGGGTGGAATGCCGCTGAGTTCGAAGTTACCCAAGAGGTTGTTATCTTTCGTCATCGCGCGTTCGCCTTCGAAAACTTGTATGTTGACGCCAGGCTGGTTGTCCGAATAGGTAGTAAATGTTTTCGATGTCTTGCACGGGATTCTAGTGTTGCGCTCGACGAGTTTCGTCATAACTCCACCGGCGGTCTCGATGCCTAAGGATAAGGGCGCCACGTCGACTAACAAGACGTCCTTGATGACGTCGCTAGTGTCTCCGGTGATGATCGCGGCTTGGACAGCGGCACCGTAAGCCACGGCTTCGTCGGGGTTGATCGACAAACAAAGTTCCTTCCCGTTGAAGAAATCTTGCAAGAGTTTTTGAATTTTGGGTATCCTGGTCGATCCTCCGACTAAAACCACGTCTTGAATCGAGGATTTGTCCATTTTAGCGTCTTTCAGGGCCTTTTCGACTGGTTGCAAGGTTCCGCGGAAGAGATCGATGCATAATTCCTCGAACCTGGCCCTTGTGATCTTGGAATAAAAGTCAACGCCTTCGAAGAGGGCGTCGATTTCGATCGAGGCATCCGAACTACTAGACAAGGTTCGCTTAGCCCGTTCGCAAGCCGTGCGTAATCTCCTCATTGCTCGAGGGTTATTCTTTATGTCCTTTTTGAATTTCCTTTTGAACTCCTCTACGAAATGAGTGACCATGCGATTGTCAAAGTCCTCACCTCCCAAATGAGTGTCGCCCGCTGTAGATCGAACTTCGAACAACGAACCTTCGTCGATCGTTAGAATAGAGACGTCGAAGGTGCCGCCACCCAAGTCAAAGATCAAGACGTTCTTTTCTCCTTTTAGATTCTTCTCTAGACCGTAGGCCAAAGCAGCCGCGGTGGGCTCATTAATGATGCGAAGCACGTTCAAACCGGCTATAACCCCGGCGTCTTTGGTAGCTTGCCTTTGAGAGTCGTTGAAGTACGCTGGTACAGTTATGACAGCGTCCTTGACACGTTGACCAAGGTAAGCTTCAGCAGTTTCTTTCATCTTCGTTAGGACCATAGAACTGATTTCTTCCGGGTTGAACAGCACCTTTTCACCCTTGAACTCTACCTGGATCTTAGGTTTGCCCGAGGAATTGACGACCTTGAAAGGCCAGTGTTTCATATCGGCTTGGACCGTCGGGTCATCGAACTTTCTTCCTATCAGGCGTTTGGCGTCGAAAACCGTGTTCTCCGGATTTAGGGCCACTTGAGATTTGGCACCGTCTCCGATTAGACGTTCGGTGTCCGTGAAGGCGACGTAGCTGGGGGTCGTTCTGTTACCCTGGTCATTGGCGATGATCTCGACCTTGCCATGTTGAAAAACCCCGACGCAGGAGTACGTCGTTCCAAGATCAATTCCAATTGTTGCAGCCTTTGCCATCGTGCTGTTTAGTTTAACTTCTTCGATTTAAAAAAATCTTCGCGATTTAAAGTATTGTCTACTTGCGATTTATAATATTGTCTACTTGCGATTTATAATATTGTCAAGTTAAGCTTTCAAATATCGCGCTTTAGGGTTTTCGTAGTGTAACTTCCTCTCTTGTTGTTCGTTCAACTGCAGAGAGCGGCGGGCGCGCGCGCTTATATATCCCCTAGGAGAGATTCTAGAAAGCTCTAGAAGGGAACGACGCTTACGACTACGAGAGCTAGGCTATATTCTGGAATTTTCCGGCTTCCCTATGTTCAACTAGAGAGTAGAGAGAGCGGGGCGCCGCTGCGCCGCGCGTCACGCGATCAAGAGAGATCTAGAAAGCACTAGAACCACGGACCGTGTATATAGCGGACGAGAAAAGCAAGCGTTTTTCTGCCCCGAGCACCGACTCTCAATAGAGCTCAGAAAATAACCGTACAAGGTCGTTTATTAAATTCAAAATGGCGCTTGTCTTTAAGTCGCTGCGAATCCATGATAACATTAAAAGGCAGAAAAATTCGATCCACAATGATCATTATTAGTCAAAAAGGTATTTATTTTAAATTTACATTATCTTATTATAGCGCTAGACATAAAACATGGGGCTAAAATTGATTATTAACGAGACGAACGTCAAATTTCTTTAAGCCTCGGTTTATGTATTCTTGTTTTCATTCATAAACTAACCATAATAATGAACGGTATTAGGATAACATACTTAGACCTAGGCTTAACTGGATCTGTATTGTTCTGACACAATGAATACATACACCGCTGGTTTTTCGTAATTTTTGCGTAATATTAACACCCTAATTTAAGTTGAACTTCATTCAAACCAAAATTTAAAGCTAATTTTTACATTAAATTAAAATAAGCGCGAACGAATTATAACGTACGAAAACAGGATAGCCATTTTGAAATTTCGCTCTCACGTGACATAAGAGTCACGAAGAAAAAAAAAATGACCTTGTACCGCTATTTTCTCTCTCGCTTCAGAGCCCAATGCTCGGGAAGGTTTTTTTGTACTGTGGAAGGCTGGCGAATTCTCGTCCGGTATATACACGGTCCGTGCTAGAACTGAAGGTAAAGGCAGGATACGGAACGCCTCATGCGAGATATATAGTCTGGAATTTTCTCGACTTTTCGATAGACTGCGCGAAAGAGAGATTCCACCGATTGTTAAGGGAACCATTAAGCTTTTTTTCCTGGCCATGGTTTTAGATACGACTTACTGGGGTTATAGGGCTATCAAAACTATTTCGTTACGTGATAATAAAACTTGAGAATATTCTAAGTAACTTACCACAGTAACATTTTTATTTACGGCTATACCTAATTTTTAAATTAACTTTAAACTTTGTTAAATAGTGAAAAGACGCACCAAATTGTTGGATTTATTCGAGAACGAAATTAAGATTTTTTTTTATTATATATTCCCCCCCCCCCCCCCCCCCCCTTTTTTTTCTTTGACTAATATATGTTCCTGATGAGGGCTAGAACAGAGTTGAATCGATGTTAGAACTCCGGAACTTTCACAATTTGGGATTCAAGAATGTGTTTATGGATAATAAAGAGTCAAAATTATTGTGTTCTCGATACAGGTGGACAAGATACAATCATGCCACAAAAAGGCATCTACACGTGGAAAAAAAAAAAAAGGTTGGGTCAGGGGTGGGTATGGGTATACCTTTGTAACATTTGGCCGGTGATAAACAACTTAAATATAACTATCGAACGCAGAAAATACCAAACTACCCCAGGAATGTTAAAACATGACTAATAAAACACATTTTCATAAATTATAAACCTACACAACGCCGTTAGTTAATTTTTAAAATTAATATTTTCTCTCTTAGATTAAATATCAGGTTACTGAAGGTTGGAATCTGGTAATATTCTTAATTTACATTACTTCCCCAAGCTTTACTCGACCGCTATAACTGCCCAAACTTAAAAAAGATTAGAAGAACGTTAACTTTACATCTAAATTTGGGCAATCTGTGGTGCCAAAAATATATACATTTTTCATTGACCTAAAAGAAACTATAATTCCGGTAGTGTTGGAGTATTATATTGTTAATGATAGGTAGAATAATTATTGACTTTATTCCCCACTAGATTTTGATTTATATTACAAAGAACTGAGATATTTTTAGTATAATATTGTTTTGTAGTATCTCGTTTCGTCACTAATGGTGGGTTTCCTAATTGATTCGAAGTTTTTTAAAAGTTACCAGAAAGATTTGCGCTCTACATAAATGTCTAGTACTGTAGCCCTATACATAGTTTTCAGTAAAGGGGCAAAAGATAATTCCACCCCTCTTACCCAGCTTTGCTTTCATTCCCAGGTTGCCAGGAGCTTGTGAGTGCAGTTCAGAACAGATCAGTTTCAAAACTGAACTCTAGCCTTTCCCTCTGCACTCACAAGTGGCTGGCAACATGGGGGGAACGGCACTTACCCCCTTTAGTGAAAACTATGTATTCTGTATAGTCCTGGTCGATTTGCCGGAAATGGGCCCTTATCTCGTAGCCGCGCCGCCATCTTTTTGTAGTAACAGGTTGCCAGGCTATTTCTAATTTTATTTCCCACAAACCAAATTCAAGTTGTTAGTCCAACGCTTCCTATATGATAAAATATAGGAGGCGTTGGTTAGTCTGTAGCTAAAAAAAAAAAGATGGCGGACGATCACGTGACAAAAAGTTTTCCCCGCCAAAATTTTCGCGAGGTTCTCTAGACTTCCGGTTTTGGAAATCGACCAGGACTATTCAGTAACCATTTGAAATCTAGTTTTCGATCGAAAACTGCAAATTCTCACTTGGTGGCGAAAATTTGTACAGTACTAATGCTCAAGCTGGTAAACATTGTGTAAATAGCCAACAAGGAGTAATACACAACCATGCTTGAACCTTGCTTACTCTTCATGAATACTTAGTTGAGTCTTTTACCGTTAGTCCGTTACGCAAGAAAGCAAATATCTTACATCATCATTTTTAAATCAGGCGGTCAAGGCTATAAAGTACGATGGAATGATCATAAAACCGTAAGGTTACTTGAATAACAATTGGAAATTAAGTGGAAAACTAAATGACAACACTGAATTGGATAATATGTTCGTATTTTTGAGTAAATTGTGCCGTTAATTTCGGAATTATAAGAAAGTTTTTGTTTTGGGAGCCAAGGCTTAGGATTCAGTGTTTACCGCCAAAATTCGAGTAATGAATAATTACCATAAACCATAATACTACGGATTAAGTGACATATTATCGTGAGTTTTTGATGAACTACATCACGGATTAGGCTACCGTGACTGAGTATTCTTATCATCTTCGAGAGTTTTATGTCTAATTAAATGAGAAGAAAAGTGACCAAAAAACCTTCAAGTTGGGAAAAGAGTTACAACTGGGAACTCGTATCTTCTTCGCCAGTTTTCAATCAATCAATAAGTGATATGAAGGCTAAAAGAAATTTGTATTATTTCATTCATACTGAAAATTCGTGGAACACTTTCGTCTGTACATGTCATCTAATTACGCTTAACAGCAAAGGAACTTTTATCTCCCTTGGGCTTCTCGTTCCTACACATATTTTTGGGTGAGTTTGGAATACTTTTAACATCCCTTCCAATCATTGTTTGTATGTAGCAATACTGTACCTATTTCTGTATTTCGTAAACTTTACTGGTAGTTCGTAGAATTGATACCGTGGAAGAAAAGAAAATTTTCAGTAACGATAAATGTACCACTATATTAACGTATATGAAATGGACCTTTGGAGGATTTTCCACCCTATAGGGCACTAACAGATAGGCAGGGAAAGACATGCATCCCCTCTGGGAACTTGTGGATATTGTAGTGTACCCATGGTGGGATGACATCTAGGAAAGAGATAAGAGGGTGTGACGTTGTGATATTAGGACTGTCCGCTCCCAATATGAGCTCAGCTTTTTAACTCCTCTTTAAGTGTAAATTCTAAAGACCTGGAAAACGTTTGAGGTATAATCTCTATTCAGAAAGACAAGAATATTTTTTCAGTCCATCTAAAAGTACATCAGTATTCAGTGAGGGCTGCGAGTCTGCGACTAGAATCTCACGTATTTCCAGTAAATATGATAAATCTTGGCGTATGCGTGTTGGAATCATTTATATCGTAGCTTACTACTTCACTAAGTGGTGTCCTGACACTAACTAGAGAATTCAAAACATACGCCTTCCAAAAAAAACTTTAAGAGGGCCAAAACTGTTTATTAAAGTACAGAGAGATCACGCATTATAGATCCACATTTTTAAAGTTGTTTTACACTGTGCCAACCGTGTTCAAGCTTTTAACTTTACAATCAGCGAACTACAACCAATCGCGTGATGTATTATAGCTTGTTTTAATTTTAGAATGACCAAAGCTAGATGCTGCAATTTGATTCGATTCTCCGTTCAATCAAGAGTAAGCGGAATTAGCGAACTTTACTTTAGATAATTAAAGAAGACACAAATATCCGTGAAATATTGTATTTAGTTTCATATAATAGAGGATGAAGCTAGACTTTGTTATAGGCGAACTACCAAATTTTAATGCTTAATTAAGTATACAAATTTAAAACCTACAGAAATGTAATTTCGAAGCACATGGCTTTGTTTTGTTTTGGAGAGTGGCTAACGTGCTTTGGAAGAATGAGCCCTGATTGGTTGGGAGATTTCATCTTCTTCTGGCTCTTTTAGAATGAGGAAACTATAAAAAGAAAAACATTCCAAGAGAAATGTTAAAGACTCTTTTTCATTAATGGAATTTAACACGATGTATTGATACGCATCAGGTTTCCCTTTACTGCAAACCAGCCCGAACCCTATTTGTAGTATTTTATTTTCTGACCACTGGATGGCGATACTGTCTCTAGTTTAGTTTTTATTTGGAATGGGGGTCGTTCATAAAGTTAGAAATATTATAGGTGGTATTATAAAATAATCTTGGAACCAGGAAAAATAGACGTTAAAAAGCGTCTGTTTCTGTTGAATATGTTCTATATTTTCAAGGTTGGATCGAAGTATAGGATTATCTATACTTTTCCTAGCCTTGAAACAAACAAAAAGAGCTGTTAAATAGTACTTATTTCTACGGAAAATGTTGCCTTTTTTCGAGGTTGTAACGAAGTGAGAGGAGTAAAATGAATCAGGATCATTGTAACAATCGATAAGTTGGTATTTGTATTGAGAATTACATTTAGATATACCAAGAATACATTCAGGTTCCATAAGAATATTTATGGGAGGGCCGGGATTCAAAAACCATCCTCCCAAACTTTGTAGCAAAAGTTCGTCTGCTTCGAATCGATTTTTCAAGTAAATTGCTCCTGACATTATATTATTAACCCGCGCCACTAACGACCTTGACTTAATATTTTGGGTAATAAAAATGGAGCCGACCGAAAAAAGATCTAAGCGTATAAATGTTGCGAAAATTGCTGACGAACTTTTGTTACAAAGTTATGCTCCCATATTCTTATGAAACCTGAATGGATTCTTGGATATACTTAAACGTAATTGTTAACGCAATTACAAGTAGAAATGGCAACGCCAAGGTTTATTTTAACTCACCTCAGTCACTTGTACTGCAATTTTTATTCGTAGAGAATTACATTTTATATTTATTCAATTTTATGATGATAACAATATTACCGCATTACCTTTCGTAGTATTATGAAGTATGGTTGCTATCTCATAATATTCGCCTTCGCAATCTTGCTTAAAGAAATGTCTAACGCGGTTCAACGTTCTACGCCTGCGTGAAAATTAGATAGATTTATTTTGAATTTTTTCCTTTTATAAGGAAAAATACAAAAGATTTTAATCTTGGTAAATCAGGGGGTAAATTTGCATCGATTTGGTCAGGAAAAAACCTGGTAATTTCAAAATTGGGGTCAAAATGGTCAGAAAATTTGAATATAGGGCCCATAAGGTGAGGCCAAGGTCAGTCAATTTCAAAATTGAACCCAATAGGTCAGAGGAATAAAGATGTCAATTGAAACCTACCATTTCCCATACCCTCTATAGTGTCGAAAACGCAGGGTGTTTTGTAGCACCAACTCTGAATTTGGGATAATTCGTAGCTTTAACAGCATCTTCCTCCCTTTCCACTCCACCTCGAGACTAGAAGTCACGAGACAAATCATAGTTGCCACAGGTCAGGGAAAACATGGAAACGTCAGGGAATTTGAAAATGAACCAAGAAAGTCAGATAATTTTAAGATATTTTCAAAAGTCTGTGAATTTTAAGATATTTTCAAAAGTCTGGGAATTTTAAGATATTTTCAAAAGTCAGGGAATTTTAAGATATTTTCAAAGTCAGGGAATTTAAAGACCTTTTAAGAAGCCAGGAAATTACAATCATTATCTGCGGGAAAGATTTGAAGCTGACCGTGCTAGTTGTATAGATTAGAACAAAGTGGTAGTGCTTGGTACTAGTACCAAGTGGTACTAGTACTGGTACCCCGGAATAGTCTTTACAGTAGCTAGCGTCACCTCTGAAACGTTCAGGGAAAATCGTTGGAAAAGGTCGGGGAAAACTTGGAAAAGTCAGGGAATTTGAATCTGAAAAAAATGTGGCAACGTTGCATATAGCGTAGCGTACAGTCGTCGAAATAAGTCCCCGGTGACCATTGGCCCCTGGTGTCTCGAATAATTAAACTAGTCCTTAGGACCAGTGACCTTATTTTTCATACTACTGGTCCCACTTTCAGTAGAGATAATTAAGAAGAGAGTGTAAGGCTAGAAGAGAGTGTAAGGCTGCGACTCTTGAAGCAAGCATATAGAGGGAGACTTAGTCTCACTAGAGGACAGAGGAGAGAGAGAGAGTTAAGCGGAGGACTAGCTTAGGGTCAGGGCTTGGTGAGGGGAGTCGGGGACTCAAGCGGAGTAAGCTCCATTTAAAGTAGACTACTGCTAGGAGTATATACTTAATAACGTATAACTGGAGTAGAAATGGATATATTAAACTGGTTGCGTCTATATTTTTTATGAATTGTTATAATTAATAAACTAGTCCCAGGGACCAGTGGTCCAAGTAATTTATAAACTGGTCTTATTTCGCAGACTGGTAGCGTATAATATCTCTGGTTGAAACTTTCCTCACCCGCAAAGCTTCGTAATAGATCCTGTGGCTACAAAGTTTTTAAACGAATCTGTCTTAGAGATTTTGATTGTACCTTGAAGGTAGAAAGTTGTATTATCTTCAAGGTTGTACAAAATTTTAGAACTCTTTGAACTACAAAAGCTTAACCAAATAGTTCGAGATAGTTTTAACTCGATTCTGAACTCGTGTAAACTCAGGTGTTCAACGAATTCAATAGTGACGTCTCCCTCAATATATAGTAGGGGTGTCACAGACCTGGAAAACCTGGAAATATGTCTAAAACATCAGGGAATTTTAAAAAGGGCTGGGTCTCTTTAATCAATATAAAATCTTTTGCATTCAATGGAAATGATTAAAAGCGTCGCTATTAATTAAAATATAATAGATAGAAATCGGACCAGGTGTGTTTAAGTATAACAATGAAAAACTAGCGAAAATATATTTTTTCTAATTATAAAATAATTCAACTAGTACGTCATCTTTTATAAACATTCATTACTTACTTTATTAGCGTTGCTATTAATTAAAATTCAAATGATAGAAATCGGACCAATGATAAAAAAAGCGTCACGTTTATCCAAATTACTCTTAATTTACGTTTAAATTTCGGTTAAACAACTAATTCACGACATACTTTAATTATTTTAGTTTTAAATAGTGAAAACAGTTGATTTCGGCGGGGCTTTATTTTTTCCGTAACAAGTCAAGAAAAAAAAAAAAAACAAGTCGTGATATCTGAATTACCCGCTCATTTCTCCCTTAAAATGGTTAATTTAATCATAATAAACCTCTTATCTTTAGTAATTAGAGCTCTCCAACTCTAGTAAGGATTTATTTTATTTCTTGTCGAGCGAAATCAAAACGATTAAACCGAAAGGGTGTTGTCCAAAGACTTCTCGGAGATAAAATGGTTCAAAAAGAGAAACTGATATAATTTAAATAATTTTTTTTATATTATAATGTTGTTCGTGTCTAGGTTAAACCACTAGTTAGGGTTACAACTATAAACCTCAAATGTTCTTTGTTTGGGAGTGTTCCCAACTAAATCTTAAATTTAAGATTAAAAAACAAGATTAAAACAATTTCTAGAAATACGCTGGCAGAAATGGTTAATGCATGCAGAGTACGTTCGTAATTGTTCAGAAAGTAGTACGACTAAGTATTCCAAATGTTGTCCTTCGCAAATGTTCTAATTGTAGGGCGTGTTTGGGTGCCTTGACCATTTCATATAGGTTTATTGAGCCTGAAAACCTTTATGGACGGATTTTAATTTTAAAGTGAGGCTCAACTCCAAATGGAAATTGAGTAGCATTTTCGGAAAGATCGTTGAAAAACTATTCAAAATATATATACACATGTCATAGGAAAAAATTATCGCGACACTAAAAAGACATGTTTTATAATCGCCATTTTCAAAATTTTTAAAATACTACGTCATGACTATGTTCACGTGGCTATTGTAGAACCTACAGTTGATTCTCGCGCGTTCTGGCACCAGTGATAAGGTCGCTTTCGCCCAGTCTTTTTCGTAAGAGTACTTAATCCAGAAAGTCTATACCTTTCCTCTGAAAATTATCGTTAATTACGTTCCACCAAGAATCCATTCAGGTTCCATAAGAATATGGGAGCATAGCTTTAGCCTCTGGTACCATCCTCCCAAACTTTGTAAAAGTTCGTCCGCAATTTTCGCAACATTTGTACGCTTAGATCTTTTTTCGGTCGGCTCCATTTTTATTACCCAAAATATTATGTCTAGGTCGTTAGTGGCGCGGGTTAATAATAGATGTCAGGAGCGATTTACTTGAAAAATCGATTCGAAGCGGACGAACTTTTGCTACAAAGTTTGGGAGGATGGTTATTGAATCGCGGCCCTCCCATATTCTTATGGAACCTGTATGGATTCTTGGTTCCACAAATAAACTACCTGTATATTTTCATTGAAAACCTTAACTTTAATTTGAAGGTAAAGAGTGAAAAGATAAATTAGTTATTTTATCACGTTCCAAGAGTTAGGCTCCCTCAATATCTTTAAAATTAAAGCTAATATGAACAAGTTGGGAAACCAAAATAATACCTCCCCGGCAACCACGTGATGTTATCTAACCTAACCTTACCTAAAATATTAAAATTTATGGCATTTGTGGAAGACGAAGATTGAAAGCAAAAAGAAATAATATCTCAATTAAACACTAAATATATTAAACCAATAATTCAGATCAAAAATATACTTCTTATCAAGATAAATTTGAATGCAAAAGAATCAAACTTAATTCAAAATAAAATTTTGAGAACCAGAGTCGGAAAAAAATTTGCTGAATAATGAATTAATTTTAATATAAATGCGTATCGAGTAAAATAAGCAAGGTCAAGGTTCTTCTTTTAAAACCATATAATAATTTTGAAGGCTCTAGAGTTTTTGCAGACCAAGTAACGCCAATAGGCAAAATATTATATCACATTGAACCTATAAGCATTTCTTCAGTATACCAACACAACCCTAAATAATTCTCTACTTAAAACCAAACCTAACTAGAGAAAAAAAGGAAAATAAATAAGATATAACCACATAGATTTCAAGATAAATAATCCAGTCCATAATTCAGTATTAAAACAAAAAAGTCAGAATTAAGACAACTGAAATTAGCAACCTTTGGTAATATGTAAAATAGCCCTTACACGAACAATTTAAGTAAAGCAAATTATCAAATAAACGCCAAATAAGTCAATTAATTAAAATGAAAAATATTAATCTTACCACTACCAAATAGCGGGCAGAAAACACAGACATCAAGATAACATTAGCAAAATAAATTTTCAACACCGGTAATCCTGAGAACTAGGTTCTACAAAATCTTCCTGAATAATAAATTTATTTTAATCTAAAAAATATAAAATCTTAAAAAAATATATATACAAATAACATATTGATAAACCAATTAAAATTAGATTCGAAAAACATTTAATCTCGATATGAGATTAAATACCCAAGGTCAAGGTTCTTATTTTAAAACCATATCAGAATTTTGACGGTTGTAGAGTATTTGTAGACCAAGTAACGTGAAAAGGCAAAATGTTATATCACATTGAACCTATACATGGCTTCAGTATACAACACAACCCTAATAAACCTATCAATAAACAACTAACGCATTGGCTTTCCGTATATCACGTTAAACTAAAAATTACGATGTAAAATTTCGCTTATTTGCGCTACTCGGTCTACATATACTCTACTTGTCTGTACAGAAAGTTTAAAGTAACCTTTTTTTAAGTTAACCTTCTTTGTGGATTAAGGCTGTGAGTGAAGAATAAAATATATTCTTTTAAGGCAGGACAGATCAGAGTAAAATTACACCAAGTTGGGAAACAACGTCATATGACGACAAACTAACTAGAATATTTTTCAAAATATTTAAGGCCTGGTTCTTCGCGCGACTTTCGTCGATTTGCCGGAAATGGGCGCTTGTCTCATAGCCGCGCCGACATCTTTTTGCAGTAACAGGTTGCCAGACTATTTCTAATTTTATTTCCCACAAACCAAATTCAAGTTGTTAGTCCAACACCTCCGATATGATAAAATATAGGAGGCGTTGGTTAGTCTGTCGCTATATTCACACTACAAAAAGATGGCGGACGATCACGTGACAAAAGTTTTCCCCGCCAAAATTTTCGCGAGGGTCTCTAGACTTCCGGTTTTGGAAATCGACCAGGACTATACTGCAAATCCAGCGCTTCTCCTGACACACGCGAAATTTAAACCCTCGCGCGAGTTTCAAGCATATTTGATTTCTCGAACAACTTCAATGTGCATCCGCTTATAGAATTTTTGCAACTTGTCGAGTGTAAACCGGCTCGATCTTTTCGCGGGATCACAGTTGCGAAGTTTGTACAACTTAAAGCAAGTTCGCAAATCGAACAAGTACTCTAGTGAACTAATTGCAGACCGGAAGTGTGTGGCGGCTTATTGAACTTGCCTACCTTAATTACCGTATAGCCTATCCTAGTAGTAGGAATGGGGCTGCTATTGAGTAGTTGTCCATTTATTAAAGTCTGGGTCTATACTCTATAGCACATCCTAGTCGCGGGACTCAAATACATTTATAAATAAAGTAGAGATTAGGATTTTAAGTATAATTGAGCACTTGGTGTAGGATGTCCAACTTGATCGTATTGTTTTTCCCTATTGTAAAGTCATACTTGCCTTACAGTCTAAGAATTGCGAATCAAGTCGCCGAAAAATAGGTACTTGCAAAGGGTTCTTGCAAGAAGTAGGTGTCTTATTTAAACACACTACTCAAAATATGTGATAATAGGTGCGTTTTACCACCGCCTTAGCAACCAGGAGCCGTTGCCGAATCAATGAGGCAACACCGCTAGCGTGAAAGCCTTACGTGAACCTCTCCTCGCCCTACACAAGGTTATCATTGAGTGGGGAAAAAAGATAATCTCGCTTATTTATACCCCGAGAAGCGATGCTTATACAAAGTTAAAAAATATATCTAGTCTACTTTTTAACCAAAAATAGATAAAAAACAAAAGTATACAAATTGGTCTATAATGTTATTTAAATTCTTCAATCCACCCCGAGTTTGCAGAAAGCCAAAACCTATACTGCCCGTTATACCTCGGCTTTTTTTACTAAATGATATATGGAAAATAGCTTAGCGCTTGCTGTCAACTCAAGCTGGTATTAGTATAGAAATTGGCTTAAATTTTTCAATCCACCCCGAGTTTACAGCAAGCCTAAGCCTATACGGCCCTTTATACCTTTGCTATTTTAACTAAATGATATATGGAAAATAGCTTAGCGCGTGCTGTCAACTCAAGCTGCTATTAAACGGTCAAATATTTAGAGAATTTCTTAAATATCTTCAAAACTATCGCCAATTTAAAATTTAATTTTCAGCTACATTTTTAATAAGATTAAGAGACATAATTATAATATTTTGAATTATATTTTAAATTAATATTATGTTTCAATTCACTAAAAGATATCACGCCATAATGCTACAATGTACTATACTTCCAAAGAGACTATATAAGCGAATCGAATGCCATTATACAGTATCCGATTGTGATAAGATCTGGTGGAGATCCCACCTTATCAATGCTCAGACGTTTGTCGTAACCCTGAGTGCTCACGTGTCGGCCAATTTACCCTTGGGGGGCGATGTTTGGAGAGTGGAGGGTCGATGTGGACCATATTAGTGAGGGACGCCTCGCTAGTATGGCCCGCTGACATCCGACACTAGTGGTTGGACCTTGGTGCGTGATGGTCGGAGGTGATTATAACAGTGGGAGACGTCCCATTGCGTATAATCGCCTTCAACTGTCCAGCATCGAGGTTTGACCGTAAAGTGGATGGTGGAAGGTGATAATATGCAATTGGAGACGTCCTGTTGCATATCATTGCACGACACTTGAAACTTAATGTAGCAGCCACGCTTAAAGGAGGTAATTCCCGTTAAACGGAATTGAACGATAAGCTGGTATGATAATGTCTCTAGACTTTTGGCTCTACGAGCTAGGTCACGTGATATCCGTTACAGGATATCCGGTTACACACACACACACAGACACACACACACACACAGACACACACACACACACAGACACGACCAGTGTAAAACATGAGATTTACTATTGCAAAATATTGTTATAGATAGGGCTCGGAGTTTAGATTAAATTATCTGCTAATTTTGCGATTTTTTACGATTAACCCTAAATGTTTTGTTAATATCATAGTTTATCTTTAAAAACAATTATCTAAAAAGATCACACCGTTTTCACTAACGGTTGAACGTCAACAAATATGGTACGTTTTTGGTTAACCGTTTATCCATTGAATGATAATATTTTTCGGTAAATTTCTCTTCGAATTATTTAGAACAATACGATGGTGGTCATAGATTATTCGGACTGAAGGTGAAAATATTACTTTCACTAATATATTTAAAATCCTTGTAAAGTATTACGCAAATACGTGTTAAAAAAATATTTATAGTATTTTTTTTAATCGCGCCATTAAAATATTTCAAAAAATTCTTTAATTTAATCGAAAACTCCCTTATGAGTTTATAATTAATTAACCACGGATAAACCCGAATAAGCGGTTAATCGTGGATAATCGATTAATTTAGATTAATAAACGACGACGAACAGGTCAGGGAAAACTGGGAATTTGAAAATGAGCCAAAAAAGTCCGGGAATTTTAAGATATTAAATAAAGTCAGGGAATTTAAAGATCTTTCAAGAAGCCAGGAAATTACAATCATTGTCTGCAGAAAAGATTTGAAGCTGACCGTGTCAGTTGTATAGATTAGAATAAAGATACGCGTGCAAAAAGCTTGGCGAACGCGATTATATAAAAAATAAAAGGTTAAAAATTGGGTAGTATTAGCTGAAACGGTCAGGGAAAATCGTTGGAAAATGATTCACTGCAAAACCTGGAAAAGTCAGGGCATTTGAATCTGAAAAAAATATGGCAACCTCGGTGGCAACCCTGTAGATAATCCCCTTTTATTCTATTGAGGTAAAGCTATGGATTGAATCGAAAAATACGGTCTGTTCAACCCATCATATCTTGACCGCCGGATTAATTATCGCCATTAGTGTTTTTGCATTGCGTAGCTCTATTCTTCGTTAGTATATTTTTGCATGGTTTCATATTAATGAACTTAAAAACTAATTAAGAAATTAAATTGTAATTAGGGTCGATTAGGTGTTTTTTCCCTAATACATGATTCGCAAAAATCAATTTTTGAATATGATCGGATTCTGTCGAAGAATATCTTAAAATCAACATATTGCCTATTTGTATTGCCTTGTAAGGAAACGAAAAATTATAATTAATTTTTTCGTTAATTAATTAGACCACTAGAAAAGGTCTTTATTATTATTATTAGTAGTATTTTTAAAATAAAAATTTTAATTTGAAGGCATCATTTATGATTTATGAAGTCATCTCCTTGACTACTTTTCTCGTAAAATGGCGTCTGCTTTTTTGTTGGCTCAACCTGATCAGATCCTTGATCGATCTAAATTGGCTGTGGTGAGACGAGGCCAATAAATAAGCAGACATGACTGCACAAGCGTACAATAATTAAAAACAAAACAGGCTTCGTACACGACCTGTCAGTTAATTCTAGAAAAGTCTAGAAAAATTCTAGAAAAATTCTGGAACGTTCTATAAAATTCTAGAAAATCTTTGTGATTTTTCCCGGGTTTTTGCTAGTTAAATTTAAAAAAAAAAAAGGTCATTTGCTAAATTCTGTCCCCATGCTAAATACCCCAGGGTCATTTTGGGGGTAATAGCTATAGTAGACTATATAAAATGCATCCAAAACTCTTCAATATAGAATTAAACAAGTTTAATAATAATAATAATAATAAAAAATACTTAACAACTTCGACCCGAAATTCGGAAAAAACCTACATCGTCTTTCCTATAAAAAAATTATTTGACTAAAAATAAAAACGAAATTGCATTATTCTATTTCACAGACCCATAGCGAAAATATATGGTAAAAAAAATCGGAACACAATAATGACGGGAAGATATTCAAAAAGTAGGCTATATCTTACGTTGAAACGACGATTGCCTTCTTTTTTCGAATTATTCCCAAAAAACGTCGTTTTAAGTTCACATGCGGGATAAAAGTTAGCCTAGTAAAAACAGGGTTGCCACAGGTCAGGGAAAAAAGGGAAAAAAGGGGAAAAGTCAGGGAATTTGAAAATGAACCAAAAAAGTCAGGGAAAAGTCAGGGAATTTGAAAATGAACCAAAAAAGTCAGGGAAAAGTCAGGGAATTTTAAAATATTTTAAAAAGTCAGGGAAAAGTCAGGGAATTTAAAAATCTTTCAAGAAGCCAGAAAATTACAATATTTATCTGCGGAAAAGATTTTAAGCTGACTGTGACAGTTGTATAGATTAGAACAAAAATATGCGTGCAAAAAGTTTGGCGAACACAATTGCAAAATTTGTAGCGCTTTTAATGAAAAATATATCGGCCGAGGAAAATACAGACAAATTAGAATTAGCTGAAACGGTCAGGGAAAATCGTTGGAAAAGGTCAGGGAAAAACCTGGAAAAGTCAGGGAATTTGAATCTGAAAAAACTGTGGCAACCCTGCCTTAACTTTTCTTTGCAACCACGTAGGCATAAACCGATTGCACCATTAGAAAGTAGACATTCCGTATATTATTTTAAGATCATAAAATATTGTTTCGCCACTCATAAAAGTTGTTTCGCCACTCGATAGAAATCGAGCAAAATTCCAAAAATGAGCCCTATATTAAAATGCAAAAAGCCATAACTTTTCTTTGCAACCACCTAGGCATAAACCGATTGCACCATTAGAAAGTAGACATTCCGTATATTATTTTAAGATCATAAAATATCGCTTCGCCACTCACAAAAGTTGTTTCGCCACTTGATACAAATCGAGCAAAATTCCAAATATGAGCCCTATATTAAAATGCAAAAAGCCATAACTTTTCTTTGCAACCACCTAGGCATAAACCGATTGCACCATTAGAAAGTAGACATTCCGTATATTATTTTAAGATCATAAAATATCGCTTCGCCACTCACAAAAGTTGTTTCGCCACTTGATACAAATCGAGCAAAATTCCAAATATGAGCCCTATATTAAAATGCAAAAAGCCATAACTTTTCTTTGCAACCACCTAGGCATAAACCGATTGCACCATTAGAAAGTAGACATTCCGTATATTATTTTAAGATCATAAAATATTGCTTCGCCACTCATAAAAGTTGCTTCGCCACTCGATAAAAATCGAGCAAAAAGTCCAAAAATGAGCCTATATAAAGTCAGGTAATTTTAAGATATTTTAAAAAGTCACGGAGTTTAAAGATCTTCCAAGAAGCCAGGAAATTACAGTCATTATCTGCAGACAATATTTCAAGCTGACCGTGTCAGTGCAAAAGGTTTGGCGAACACAATTATCTAAAAAATAAAAGATTAAAAATTGGATAGAATTAACTGAAATGGTCAGGGAAAATCGTTGGAAAAGGTCAGGGAAAACCTGGAAAAGTCAGGGAATTTGAATCTGAAAAAACTGTGGCAACCCTGAAAAAGTAACTAGCAATAATGATGTTAAATAATTCATACTGCTCGGAGTTTAACTTTTATTATTTGGATAGATCTACTGAATTATATTCAGATATTATCCTTTTATATATCCGTTTATCAATCCATTTAACTTATCCAAAGATAAAATCAAAAATAATACTCTTATCCGTTTTTATCAGAAAATAATAAATTATCCTAGAATATAGAATTCGAGTTGTAAGTTCGGATAAGAAAATTTAAAAATCTATTTTTGTTTAGTTTTAGAATGAGGAATAAGGCAGTTTTCATCCTGAAATTATTGAACCAGAATCTCAAAAGCGTGTTATATATAACTACATATTTGAAACCTATATTTTCATATTATTTAAGTAGTAATTCTCCTATAGTTTCATATAAATTCAAAAGTAATTCTATATTTTCCGATAAATTCAAAAGTAATTCTCCTATAATTTCCTATAATATCCTATAATTTCAATAGTAATTATCCTATATTTTCCTATAATTTCAATAGTAATTATACTATATTTTCCTATAATTTAATTTTCCTATAATTTAATTTTCCTATAATTTAATTTTCCTATAATTTAATTTTCCTATAATTTAATTTTCCTATAATTTAATTTTCCTATAATTTAATTTTCCTATAATTTAATTTTCCTATAATTTAATTTTCCTATAATTTAATTTTCCTATAATTTAATTTTCCTATAATTTAATTTTCCTATAATTTAATTTTCCTACAATTTAATTTTCCTACAATTTAATTTTCCTACAATTTAATTTTCCTACAATTTAATTTTCCTACAATTTAATTTTCCTATAATTTAATTTTCCTATAATTTAATTTTCCTATAATTTAATTTTCCTATAATTTAATTTTCCTATAATTTAATTTTCCTATAATTTAATTTTCCTATAATTTAATTTTCCTATAATTTAATTTTCCTATAATTTAATTTTCCTATAATTTAATTTTCCTATAATTTAATTTTCCTATAATTTAATTTTCCTATAATTTAATTTTCCTATAATTTAATTTTCCTATAATTTAATTTTCCTATAATTTAATTTTCCTATAATTTAATTTTCCTATAATTTAATTTTCCTATAATTTAATTTTCCTATAATTTAATTTTCCTATAATTTAATTTTCCTATAATTTAATTTTCCTATAATTTAATTTTCCTATAATTTAATTTTCCTATAATTTAATTTTCCTATAATTTAATTTTCCTATAATTTAAATCTAATTTTCCTATAATTTAAAACTAATTTTCCTATAATTTAAAACTAATTGTCCTATAATTTAAAACAAATTGTCCTATAATTTAAAACTAATTTTCCTATAATTTAAAACAAATTTTCCTATAATTTAAAACAAATTTTCCTATAATTTAAAACAAATTTTCCTATAATTTAAAACAAATTTTCCTATAATTTAAAACTAATTTTCCTATAATTTAAAACTAATTTTCCTATAATTTCAAAAGTAATTTTCCTATAATTTCAAAAGTAATTCTCATATATTTTTCTAATTTCAAAAGTAATTTTCCTATATTTTCTTATATTTCTAAAACTATTATTCCTAAAATTCCCATTTTCCAGTAATAATTCTCCTATTTTCATAAAATTTCGAAAGTAATTCTCCTATACTTTCCTATAATTTAAAAAGAAATTCTCCAATACTTTCCTATAATTTAAAAAGAAATTCTCCTATACTTTCCTATAATTTCGAAAGAAATTCCCCTATATTTCTAAAACCATTACTCCTATATTTCCCATAAATCGATAAAAAATTCCTATTTTCCTATAATCTTTTGTCAATATTTTTGTGGTCATCCTTTTCATAGTAAATTTAAACCAATACTCGCGTATGTTGCGATTGGTCTTTAAATTATTTATGGTTTATACAGATTATAATAGCAGTCAGCCTAAATTCATCATAGGCCGGTACTACATCGAAAGCGAATTACTGCCAATGCGCGTTATATCTTTAATGAGTAAATATAGCCCGTGTATAAAACAATGGGGCTACAATATACGGCTATGGTATCCGCTTATGATGAAGATTTTACTTATAAAGTGTTTACCAATACGAAACTCTCGGCGTATATCCATTTATAACGTAGAATGGTACAAACTTAAGTAGGAAAATATATCACGTAGAAGGTCAGGGACAAGCGTCATTAGATTCGAGTGTAACATTTTTTTTGCGCAAAAAAAATATTTTTATGAAAAATTCTTATGTTTCAAAGTCAATAACTACAAAGAGAGCTACGAGAAACCAAGCGTAAAGAGTTTTCACGGTATCGTGAATGCTCTGATTTCACCAGAGCTTTCTTTTTTATATCATAATCTTAACAACTTAGTCTCAAGTTCTTAAAGGGAGGGTGAAGTGGAATTCTTGGTACTAATTCTAAGACATATCCGCGTATTCGGGACAATATATCCCAATGCTTTTGAAAATTAAAATAGATCCTGATATCACTGTTCTTTTAAATTTATCCCCACCAACCAATCGCGTAACGCCCTGGCTTCAAGTGAACAAAATACTCGTGGCACGCGCTATGTCGAACGTGGCCTCGCCTTTTTATCACATCTCGCGCTATAATTGCGCTCAAAGTAGCAAGTGTGAACGTAGCTATGGAGCATGCCTTGAGTATTTTGTTCCCTGGAAGGCATGGCGTTACGCGATTGGTTGATGGGTTACCCAGTTCTTTTAAATTGACTCCCCCCTACAACCAATCGCGTAACGCCTTGCCTTCCAGGGAACAAAATACTCAAGGCATGCTCCATAGCTACGTTCACACTTGCTACTTTGGAACCGTTTTCAAACCGATTCGAATGTTCAAATCGACTTTCTAAGATATAAATTTGCTTTCTTGATCAAAGATCTACATATGTGTCCCCATAATTTTACAATATGACCTTTCCAAAACGGTTAAAAACTGTTTGAAAGTATCTAGTGTGAACGCGGCTGATGTCGAGCACCACGTTTGTCATATCGAGCGCGTTATTTATCACATCTCACGCTATAATTGCGCTTGACATAGCCGCTGTGACACGGGTATTTTGTTCGCTGTAAGGCAGGGCCGGATTAAGGGAGGGGGCAGAGGGGAACCTGCCCCCGGGCATCAGGCAAATGGGGTCGACCAAGAAATATGGCGATACCAGAATTCGAGCAATCATTTTGTAAAATTTGGAAAATTTCTAGCTGTGTTTTTATTTTTATTTTTTTTATTACATGGTTAAAGGGAGGTGTAAAGGTGCCGTTGGTAAGAGGCCGGAGGCCACTAAGCTACTGACCCCCCCTCCCCGGGAGAAAATCTGTTTAATCCGGTCGTGCTGGAAAGCAAAGCGTTGCGCGATTGTTGGAAGGAGTCTATTTTAAAGAACAGTGTATTCTTGATCTATTTTGATTTTTAAAATCATTTGGATATTTTTAACTACGCGGATGTCTTATAATTAGTAGAAGAATCGATAATAAATACTTGATTTTCCTCTTCACCCACCCTTTAAAGAAGAACCTATACGATTCTCTACGCCCATTTCAGATTTAATAATAGGATATTGATATACTATCAGTGGTCTTAATAAGAGACCCTGTTTTTATCCTCGTTATACCAGCCTTGACTAAAATATCTTTTAGGAGTTTTAAACTTAAAAAGAATGTTGTTTATTGTAAGTTAATTTTTAGCAAACAACAGTCACTCGAGACCTTTTAAAAGTTGAAGGAAAAGTATCACGATCATCTGGGAGTTTCTTTGAAATTTAAATATAGGATGGGCGGTATAATGGGGTGCCATATTATCACTATGAAATTTAATCCTTATTAAAGGGAGAATTCAACGTAAAATTTTTTAAAGTTTGAACAGAAGCCGATGAAACCCTCCTTTGAAGTCTACTACTCCAATGTTCCATATAGCGCTCCTCTCTGTATGGGTAAAATTCCCAATTTTACGAGTTAGAAGGGGTCCTACTTCATCCCCCCTGTCTACGGAAAATTGGAAATGCTCTTTCTCCACAAACGACGACGTTTTTTGGACGAACTCCAAGGCTGCTAGAGATATTCGCTCGACGAGCTCCCGCTCCGAAAACATCTACCGTTAGGAGGCGTACGGATCGCGCCTTTTGAGAATAACCCATACAGACCCGGGAGTAATAGACTTCAAAGGAGGGTTTCATCGGCTTCTGGTTTGAATAAAAGTAAATATATTTAAGGCCAATCATATTATTTCAGCTTGTAATGTCCTAACATTAAAAGACCATGCCGGCGTTTGACTCGCAAGTTCTTGGCCATCAAACGCAGGCCTATTCTTTTAATATTAGAACAACACAAGCACTGTTGACGGCTGAAATAATATGATTGGCCCGAATTTATATTTATTTTTATTCAACCTTAACCAAACTTTAGAAATTAATTTAAACACCAAAAACGTGTCTAAAAATTGCTTTAAAATATACTATTTTTTGGCGCTGATTCAGAAAATGAAGCATTTTTAGCTCCAAGTTTGCCTTTAAACGAGAAGGAATCGATAAAAACTCAGTTGTTAGGTTGCATTCTCCCTTTAAATGCGTCCCATTTGACGTTATAAACCCCAAAAAAACAATTTTTCACGAGATTCCTCCTTTAAAACATGTGAAAAATTGACTAATGTGGGTGTTGAAAACGTCGCTATGTCACGCCTTTCATTGTCTCGAGATATTTGCGGGGTTGATGTGTCTTAACTAATATAGGCTTGGGAGAGTATATTTATCAACATCGGTATAAGGGTGTTGTTTGTTTGTTGGTGCTTTATTTCGCTTCTTTTGAGTAAAGTAGGCGTAATGATGAGAGTTTAATTGTCTCTTTTAAGATCAAGAGAGCTTGGTTCCTTTTAATGATAGCTAGGCTTTGTTTTCGCGATTAGTTATGGACTTAAAAAGTATCTAAGACTATACGGGGCTTTATGGGTTTGAGATTCTGAATGAAGGAATTCCGAAATGCGACGCTTTCAGTGTTACGCTTCAGTATAAATTGTCTCAGAATTTATTTAATTAAATAATTTAAATGAAGGAACAATGGATGTTTTATTAACCTATAAAATATTTCAACTAGAAAAAGTAATCTTTATTTCTTTTTATCGTTTTCTCAATTGGGATGTAGATTTCCCGAAACCGCGATTTTCTTACGGTAGCCATATCTCTGGTATTACTTTGTAAACTTCCCAAAATACGCTTTATTCTAATTATAAAATAGTTCATCTAGTACGTCATCTTTTGTAAACATTCATTACGTACTTCATTATCGTCGCTTTTAATTAAAATCAGAAGCCGATGAAACCCTCCTTTGAAGTCTATTACTGCCGGGTCTTGTCTACCCCTCTCTGTATGGGTTAGTTTCAAAAAGCGCGATTCGTACGCCTCGTAACGGTAGATATATTCGGAGCGGGAGTTCGTCGAGCGAATATCTCTAGCAGCCTTGGAGTTCGTCAAAAAAACGTCGTCGTTTGTGGAGAGAGAGAATTTCCAATTTTCCGTAGACAGGGGGTATGACCCCTCCGATCTCGTAAAATTGGGAATTTTACCCATACAGAGAGAGGAGCGCTATATCGAACATTAGAGTAGTAGACTTCAAAGGATGGTTTCATCGGCTTCTGTTAAAATTGAAACGAAACAAATCGGACAAGCCAGTAGTATTTGATTAACAGTGACAAAATAGTCTTAACTTTAACTATTACTATTTTTAATTTACGTTTAGAATTTCAGTTAAACAACTAATTCATTTACATACTTTAATTATTATAGTTTTAAATAGTGAAAACTGTTTATTTTTGAGGATTTTGTTTTTCTGTAACAGTTTCACCAAAACATCATGATTTGTGAGTTAACCGCTCATTTCCCCTGGTAGCAGCTGCTAAATTGAAAACTTGAACGTTTGACTTTGCATTGATAGGCTAAAGTGACTCCTACATGAAAGAATTACATTAACATGTCCTTAAAGGGAGAATACAACCTATCTAACTAGTCATTTTTTATCGATTCCTTATTGTTTAAATGGCCTAATCCACCTGCAAAACAATATACAAACAAATATTAAACTACAAATCAATTTAAAACTGACCCGGAAAATAGGCTTAGCTGGATTCATGGAGATATTGAATTTCTTCAAATTGAAGGGTCAGCTACCAATGAGCAAAGGCGAGATCTCCGTGAGACTTTGGAATATATCAATGCGAAGAAATTCCAAATCTCAATGAATCCAGCTAAGCCTATTTTGCAGGTAGGTTTTAAATTTATTTTTCGTTTAAATTTACGGTTGTATTAGGCCTAATTAAACGATAAGGAATCGATAAAAAACCTACTCGTTATGGTTTATTTCCATTAGATCGAAAAATGTCTGATCGAATTCGATCAAATTTTGTTTCAAATGATCGAATCGAATTCGATCAAATTTATTTTATTCTCGTTTTAACTTTTGTGGCATTTGATCGATGTCCATTGGATCGAATTACAATTGATCGAAGTAGTAGTATTTAAAATACTATTGTAGTAGAACTAAATCCTTTAGGGATTATTCTCATTAGATCGAACCTAAAATGATCGAACTAATTAAGTAGTTTTTTTTGTACAAAAAAATACTTAAGCCTAAGCTTGGCTATGTTTGGTTGGGTTACGTTGGGTTAGGTTAGGTTAGGTTAGGTCCAATGGAAGGGAACCGTAAACGGGCAGGGCTTCAAGTCTTAGAAGTTTCCTCCTAAAATTGATTTCGATCAGGAAGCATTCGTACAAATGACACTTCGATCAAATGATATTCGATCAATTGAGACTACCTTTAAAACCAAATAATTTCGATCATATGACCTTCGATCATTTGAGACAGCGTTCGATCATTTGGGATTCGATCAAATCCACCCCAATCCTTGTTATTAGGTTGCATTCTCATTTTAACTATTTAAAAGTGGACTTGACTTTCAGATGATTTAAAACGTTAAACCTTTTTTATCCAAAATTATTAAATTTGAAATTACCATTTTTGATCATTTTACCATAGGAAACCTTAAATTACCATTTCATTTTTAATAAAACTAAAATATTCATGCCAACTATTTACAATTTTTAAAATAATTCTATATGGAAGCTTTCCTGATATTCCGTTTCAGATTAAAATCTAAACGATATACAGCTCGGAACCATTTTTCGAATCATATTCGCGGGGTTTTTGGAGCGTATAGACCATAGAGTATTATTGTCGTTTTGCGTACGCCGAGACGTTACCATAACGATACAGTTTTAACGCGTTTTTGATTGGAATCTAGGATTTTAGTAAATATAGTTTGCGGTTTAAAAAAAAAATTGATTTTAAAATAGAATTTATGAAAAAAATAAATAAAATAAAAAGGATTGTCATCCTACTTATGGTTGACCCAAAGACGAGAGTTTCTTGCTTAAGTGAGCTTGACGGTCAATGTTAACCGAGAAATCTCCTTAGAAAATAGCGGATATTGATATAATATTGTACACATTTTTTCCTACAGTTTTATAAATTAGAATTCCTCTACGGAAATAAGGAAAAAATATATCTTTATTGGTATTTTGTTGTCCGAAAACCTCTTCCACGTTTAATAGCAGTTATGATTATAATAATAATATTTGTTTGGCGAGAACGCAACCTAACAAGTCATTTTTTATCAAGAATTCATTCAAGTTCCATAAGAATATGGGAGGGCCGCGATTCAATAACCATCCTCCCAAACTTTGTAGCAAAAGTTCGTCCGCTTCGAATCGATTTTTCAAGTAAATCGCTCCTGACGTCTATTATTAACCCGCGCCACTAACGACCTTGACATAATATTTTGGGTAATAAAAATGGAGCCGACCGAAAAAAGATCTAAGCGTACAAATGTTGCGAAAATTGCGGACGAACTTTTGTTACAAAGTTTGGGAGGATGGTACCAGAGGCTAAAGCTATGCTCCCATATTCTTATGGAACCTGAATGGATTCTTGTTTTTATCGATGCCTTATCGTTTAAATAGGCCTAATCTAACAGTAAAACAATTTACAAACAAATATTAAAATAGAAATAAATTTAAAGTTCACCTGGAAAATAGGCTTAGCTGAATTCATGGAAATCTTGAATTTCTTTCCATTGAAGGGTCAGCCACCAATCGAATGTTATTGAAAGTCTCAAGGAGATCTCGCCTTAACGACAGGCCATTGCTCATTAATCGCTGACCAATCAATGTGAAGAAATTTAGAATCTCCGTGAATCCAGCTAAGCCTTTTTTCCGGGATAAATTTTAAATTTAATTCTAGTTTAATATTTGTTTGTAAATTTATTTTTATTTGTGGATCAAATGTTGTTAGGTTGCATTCTCCCTTTAAGGAACACTATTTTACAAGATGGCGGTGATAAAATAACCGGGATTACGTGGGACAACAAAACCACGTGAAAGAGTTTCCCCAAAATTTATAAAACATTAAAAATAAAATCTAGTTTGAATTGGGAAAAGTTAGAATATGAAGGAGGAAAAAAATATTTCCCCTTAATAACACTGTTCCCGTTTCCCGGCCAATTTAAAAACCTTTTTTTTTTGGATCCATATTTAAAACCTAATATATAACGTAGAAATGTGTATTATTTTCCATATAATAACTATGCCTATATAAATTAGTATATCGAGAAAGTACTCATCCATGCGAATGATTGTTAGGATTTGGGTCCAATTAAGTAATCGACATTCAAATGATCGGCAGAAATGAATTGAGTTATAAAACTAATCTAATCTTATCTAAACCGTTATTATTTTAGAGCTCGCAGTTGGATAATGAATAACTGAAGATATCCATTGATAACTAGGCTATTTTAAGATATTTTAATGTCGGATAAATTGTTTGTTAATATAAAACCACAAATTATATAAACAGACGCGTATCAAATGGATACAAATTATCCAAAGATAAAATTTTAAGCTTGATTAATAAAAAAATTAAGTTGAAATTACGCGTTTATTCGGTTCTACCCCGATTCGCCCAAAACATTTGGCCCAATTCCCATTTCGCCCAATCTCAATTGGCCCAATCCTAACTGGCCCAATCCCAAGTGGCCCAATTCCCAATCAGCCCAATTTATTAGGCCCAATTCCCAATCAGCCCAATTTATTAGGCCCAATCCTATTTCGTCCAATCCCATTTCCCCTAATTCCCATTTCGCCAAATCACATTTCGCATAATTCCATTTTTGCCAAATTCTTATTTCGCCCAATCCACACCCAAGGCATATGCGAAAAAAATCCTCTTGATCGGTTCCTTCGTCCTGTTTAATTATTTCTACCTAACCTAACCTAACCTAAAACAACCTAACAATTTTAGGCGAAACGGGAAAAGGAATTTTAGGTTGAGCGAAATGGGAATAGATAATTCTTTACTAACTGATAAAACGATTGGGCGAAGTGGGATTGGCGAATTGGGAATCGATAATTTTGGGCCAAATGATAATACGTTTGGGTGAAGTAGGATTGGGCGAAATGGGAATAGATAATTTTGGGCGAAATGAGAACAAACCGTTTAGGTTAACGGATAATGCGAAGATAACAATATGACATTTCTCGAAATCCGTGTAGAATGAAATATAATCATTATATTTTAATCTAAATTGAAAGGAAGCGACTAAATCAGTTCATTCTAGCTTCGAGATCTCAGTTTGTGGTTAAAATCGGCGAAGAAACTCGAGTTTCAAATTGTTCTTATCGCCGAATGAATAACTAGTATAACGAATCAATTTCCTATAACAAAGAGTACGAATAAAAAGTTTGTATTATATTCGGATTCTAAAACATCTAGGCATACACGCGGTAATATTTTTATTAGCCATGTTTTTGAGTAAAACTTATTATAAAGAGTCTAATGAATATTATTTTAAAATAGTTAAAAAAAAGTAAAACTTTTCAATCTAGTAGATATTTCGAAATCGTGACTCTTTATCAACTAATCCTCGAGGGATTAATCACCCTCGGATTCTCTGTACACCGATTACAAATTACGCGTAATCATTTTAGCCCTGTCAAAGGCAGGGATTTTAAAGATTACGCGTAACCGATATAGTAGTTCATCGATTACGCTGAATGATTGACCCCTCGCTAATCCTTTATTAGTTCAGGACTTTCTGGATAGATTGTGAAGAAGGAGACTGCGCGAGCAACCGTGTTAGGTGTCATAAACGAGTGAAAATGAAAAATGAGCATTTTCGAATACTACTAAGGGGTAGTGAGGGGTTCATTCAGAAATCGTGCTGTTTAATGAACTTGTTACGGAAAAAGTAAAACCCGCAAAATAAATGCTTTTCAGTATTTAAAACTAGGATAATTGAAGTATGTAAATGAATTAGTTGTGTAACCGAAATTCTTGACGTTAATTAAATTAGTAATGGCAAGAATCCATTCAGGTTCCATAAGAATATGGGAGGGCCGCGATTTAATAACCATCCTCCCAAACTTTGTAGCAAAAGTTCGTCCGCTTCGAATCGATTTTTCAAGTAAATCGCTCCTGACATTATATTATTAACCCGCGCCACTAACGACCTTGACATAATATTTTGGGTAATAAAAATGGAGCCGACCGAAAAAAGATCTAAGCGTACAAATGTTGCGAAAATTGCGGACGAACTTTTGTTACAAAGTTTGGGAGGATGGTACCAGAGGCTAAAGCTATTCTCCCATATTCTTATGGAACCTGAATGGATTCTTGGTAATGGTTAAACGTAAGAGTATTTTTGTCATTGTTAATCAAATACGCCTGGCTTGTCCGATTTGTATCGTTTTAATTTTAATTAACTGCGACCCGAATTAAGTTCATAATGAATGTTTTTAAAAGATGACGTAGTTAGTTGAACTATTTTATAATTAGAATAAAGCGTATTTTCGGTAGTTTACCAGGAAACGTCAGAGATGTCGCTACCGTTAGAAAATCGCAATTTCGGGAAATCGACATCCCAATTGAGATAAGAAAAAGAATTAGGCTGAATTTAGGCCTGTTTTTTTAACTCCATATCTTTCACCTTCAATTTGCTCTGCGAATAAAAATAAAAATATATTTAAGACACGAGTTTCAACCCCATCTATTATTTTTACACGCAACGCAAATGGTTCCCTTTAAAAATTAGCTACTTATTTTTAGAGCTCGGAATCGGATATCCATTATCTTCTGTTATTCATATATTTTTTTTTATCAGACATTTTCGGATAAATTGCTTGTAATTAAGAAATGAAATTTATATATTCGTATAATTGTTAAAATAAGGTTAACCCGAAGATAAACATTTGGCGCTTTATCTACGAACAAATTACTCGTTTTCAAACGTATAACGATGGATAAGAAAATTCGCGTTTCCAGAATCAGTCTAAAATATAAGAAAAATATTTCAAATTGACTTTTAATTCGAAGAATATAAATAAAACAACGAAACTAAGATTTTAAATCATCTTTTTATTCATTATTTTTCACGAAAATAAATTTTGGAATTTTTTAATCCGAACGTATAACGCGGATAATATTCTAAGAAAAAGCCAATTTTGGATAAAAACGGATATGGATTAAGTTATTTACTTTATCTTCGAATAAGTTAACTCGAAAGAAAAATAGTCTATTTTTAATCAAACAGATAATATACATCAGAATTTAGTAGATTTTTATACAATTAATAAAAAGTATACGAGTTCATAATTGTTATGTGAATGGAAGCAATTGGTATTTCCATTTAATTTTCAAATCCTAGATTAAATATTGTACGTGCCGAATTTGGCGTAATCGAAGAATGAATCTTCATATAGACATCAAGAGAGTGATCAGAGTAACTAGCTAGCCGATCTTAAATTAGAATGCAATTGACAAATTTATAGAGCGAAGTCATTTTTTTTTTTTTTTTTCATTTTCTTTTACCGTAATGGAATCCCCCCTTCTGCTCTCCATCTCTCAAATTTCATTTCTTTAAACTATCTATAGTCTGGAGTTCGGAAAAAATAATGTTATTTTCTACGGAAATACGTCCCACCCCTAAGATTCGGCGAGGTTTTTTGAAACGTGGGCAAGTTGTTGGGTCGGCAGTGACACCGATTCTTCTTCACTCGTCCGTAAGAAATCGTGTCAAGCCTGAAGATTATATAAAAATTATATAGTACTACTTAAATATTAAGAAGAAATAGAAACTTTGGATTTCCTTCGGCAAACCTTTGAAAATGAATCCAATTTTTAAAAGTAATTGTCTACAGGGTTCGTGCACGACCTGGAAAACCTTGATAAGTTAGGGAGTTTGGAAATTGGCCAAAAAGATTAGGGAAAGGTCAGCGAATTTAGAAATTTGCCCAAAAAGTCAGGGAGTTTGGAAATTGGCCCAAAAAGTCAAGGAATTTGGAAATTGGCCCAAAAAGTCAACGAATTTGGAAATTGACTCAAAAAGTCGGGGAATTTGGAAATTGACCCAAAAAGTCAGGGAAATTGACCCAAAAAGTCGGGGAATTTGGAAATTGACCCAAAAAGTCAGGGAAATTGACCGATAAGGTCAGGAAAAAATCAATGAATTTGTAAATTGGCCCAAAAAGTCAAGGGAAATTAAGTTAAGGAATTTGGAAATTGGCCGAAAAGGTAGGGGAAAGTCAGGGAATTTGGAAATTGGCCGAAAAAGAAGGGGAAAGTCAGGGAATTTGGAAATTAACCCAAAAGGTCAGGGGAAAGTCAGGGAATTTGAAAATTGGCCGAAAAAGTAGGGGAAAGTCAGGGAATTTGGAAATTAACCCAAAAGGTCAGGGAAAAGTCAGGGAATTGAAAAATTTGCCCAAAAAGTCAGGGAATTTGAAAATGAGCCTAAATGGTCAGAGAAATTAAATATTTTGGTACGTGTCCAGGAATTGGTTGACCAATTAATCGTAACATAATTATTATAAACTGATAATATTTGCCCAAAGATTAAAATAATTTCTCATACTCCGAGTAAACCGAGTAAATAAAAAGTGGGATTTGCCAAGAGCTTCCACGTAAGAATTCCTATAAAATATTAAAATTGGTCAGGGAAATTATTTAGAAATGCTCACGGAAATCCTTGAAAAGTCAGGGAAATTAACTTTTGAATGAACCTTGTTATTCCCAACTGATCGATTTTCAAATAATCGAAATGGCCAGATATCCGTTCGGTCCACAGATAAAACTGATTGGTATTTTAACAGGTTCTAAATCGGATAAACGGATTTGAATGTAACTACAGTCGCGTTCACACTACAGAATTTGAAACCGTTTTAAACCGATTTGGAAAGGTCAAATTATAAAATTTTGGAGTCACCATGTAGATCTTTGATCAAGAAACGAAATTAATGTCTTGAAAAGACGATTTGAAAATTGGAAACGGTTTGAAAATGGTTCGAAAGTGTCAAGTGTGAACGTAGCTTACGAGAAACGGATACCGGTTAAGCTATTTACCGGTTTAATTATTTACGTAACCATTTTATCCGTCTTTTAACCGCTCCTTCTATCTGCCAGCCAACTGTGAAACTCTTCTTTAAATGAATAGTTGCTTAAAGAATGAATTTGAACTATTGCCTAAATCTAGTAGTTTGCCTAATAGTTAGAGTATCGATTAACCCGTAAATATCTACTCTTAAAAATGTAATCAGTTTCGACTGGTAATTTAGATATTAAAATCAGTTAAAAAGAGATTGAATAGGTCGTGTAGACAGTTTTTATCCTCTTACTTATTTGTAAAATATCTCGTACGCGAAACATATAAGTTGTAGATAAAAGCAGAAGCCGATGAAACCCTCCTTTGAAGTCTATTAATCCTGGGTCTTGTCTACCCCTCTCTGTATGGGTTAGTCTCAAAAATCTCGATTCGTACGCCTCCTAACGGTAGATATTTTCGGAGCGGGAGTTCGTCGAGCGAATATCTCTAGCAACCTTGGAGTTCGTCAACCAAACGTCGTCGTATGTGAAGAGAGAGAATTTCCAATTTTCCCTAGACAGGGGGTATGAAGTAGGACCCCTCCGATCTCGTAAAATTGGGAATTTTACCCATACAGAGAGGAGCGCTATATCGAACATTAGAGTAGTAGACTTCAAAGGAGGGGTTTTATCGGCTTCTGATAAAAGTAAAGAGCACTAAAAGGTTTGGTTAGGTTAGTTTGAAATAAAAATCGTCGCGTATTTTAAAATAAAAACTCAAGCTGGGTTTGCATCGAAGCTAAACATAGCGCATCATTGCGTCTACATTTTAGCGTTCCCTACGGACAGACAGACATACGTACTAATATAATTATATATTTAGATGATTTAATCAAGGAAATACTGCGTAAATTATGCAAAAGTATCTCATATGGACCATTGCCCCGTATTCCTATATTGCATCAATGAAAATTTCCGTTTCATATAAATAGGCTTCGAAATTGTCGAGAATATAACAATAATTGTAAATAATTTCCCATGTAGTTCATCGTTTAATAGACTTAAATGGCGAAGATAATATAGGGTAGTGCGGGGGAATGTAATACTTTTTTTTTGTTTTTTTTTATTTTCTAACCATACTGGGCTGGAATTTTTTTTTATTTCGAATCAAAACCGTGATCACTGGAAAGGAACGGTGGGTGCATGCTCGTAATTAGGGGGGATATTCAGAAACTGTTGTAAGGGGGAAATGTAATTCTTTTTTCAAATTATTTTTTATTTTTTTTCCTTTTCACGCGATGGAGGAACTTTTTAGAAAAATTTCGCGGTATCTCGGTTACTCGATTGAGACGACTTAACGTGGAAGGAAGGGAGTTTTTCGGCCCGGGCTAGTTGCTTTCGAAATAACGCGAGTTGTGCCTCGTGGCCATTTACTGAATTTCATTCGATTGTTTAAAACAAAAAAAGAGTAACGAGAGATTTTTCGAAATCGTCCAAGGTCGAACCTTTAACGAAAAGCACTGTTTGCCGGTGAAATATTCAAATTTATACCCGCGATATTGTACCTTGGACTGTTTGATTTTATTTTCCGTTTATCCCGCTTTAATGTAGTGTGAAGCTTTTTAATTTATTCGTTATTGTTGTTTTTGGGTTTTAAACGGTTGTGTCTCGCGTGCGTAAATATCGTATTGGATACCGAGAAATATGGTTTTATCATTTTAATTCAAAAGGTATGTGTGAAATATTTTATGTTAATATGATTTCTAGGTTTTCTGCGCGCGTTCATTGTAGCCGCGTTCATATTAGGCCTTGGAATCGATTTGAACCGTTTTAAAACGTTTCCCTGAGCCGCGTTCACACTACAGACTTTGAAACCGTTTTGGAAAGGTCAAATTATAAAATGTTGGGGTCACCAGTGTAGAGCTTTGATCAAGAAACCAAATTAATAGCTGCGTTCACACTACAGACTTTGAAATCGTTTTTAACCTTTTGGGAAAGGTCAAATTAAATATTTTGAGGTCACCCGTGTAGAACTTTGATCAAGAAACAAAATTAATATCTTAAAAAGTCGATTTGAACATTCAAAACGGTTTGAAAACGGTACCAAAGTGTCAAGTGTGAACGCAGCTCTGGAGTCGTGTGAACGGGAATCGATTTTATTCGGTTGATGAAACGGATTAGGTTTCATCAACCCATAGATGAAGCTACGATAAATCGATTTATAAAGATAACGCGTGACGCTTAAAACGATTCCTGATGATTTGAATAACGGTTTGATTTTAACGTTTCAAATCGATTAAGAAATGCTAGTGTGACCGTAGCTTAAATCGAATTGTGTGCTATTAACGAGGGTGTCAGTTAAACTGACCTTGGAAAATTACCAAGGGAAATTAAAAGGGTGGAGAAGATCATAGACCTCTTATACTTAGGGATTTATTAATTTACAATCAATAATTCAGAGTTAACTCTATACCAGTGAAAGAGTACACGGATCACGGATTAAGGGTGAAGTGAGAGATTAATTCAGAAACTTAAATTAATTGTTACGGAAAAACTAAAGCTCGCAAAAATGAACTGTTTTCACTATTAGAAAATACGATAATGGAAGTATGACATGAATTAGTTTGTTTAACCAGAATTTTAAACGTAAATTAAAATATGAATGGTTAAACGTAAGACTCTTTTTATCATTGTTACTCAAATTCCCCGGACTTGTCCGATTTCTATCGTTTGAATTTTAATTAATAGCGACGCGAATGAAGTGCGCAATGAATGTTTATAAAAAATGACATACTAATTGAACTATATTATAATTAGATTAAATCGTATTTTTGGGTAGTTTACGAATAAAGGTCAAAGATGTCGCTATCGTTAGAAAATCGCGGTTTCGGGATAATTTAAATCCCTATTTCGATAAGGGCAACGGTGAAAAGAAAGAATTAGGTCGTATTTAGGCTTATTGGTGTCATCTCGTGTTTTTTTCCTCCATATCTTTCACTTTCAATTTGTTTGGCGAATAAAAAACGAAATTAAAATATTTTTCAAGAGACGGATCTCAACGCCATCTAGTATTTTTTCACAAAACGTTTTACTTAAACCACTTAATGGTTTGGTACGTTTGAAGAAAATACTGTTTAAGTTCATGATATTCTGTTTAGCCGCGTTCATACTAGGCCTCGGAATCGATTTAAACCGTTTCAAAACGTTTCGCTAGAGTAGTGTGAACAGGAAACCGTCTTTTATCGAATTGATTTGATTCGATTTCTCGAAACTGCTTCGAGAACCAGTTTCATACCGATTCGGTTTCAACAACCGATAGATTAAGCTACAATATATCGATTTATAAAGATTAGTGTGAACCCATGACGGTTAAAACGATTCCAGCCGATATGAATATCGGTTTGATTTTACCGTTTCAAACCGATTACGAAATGCTAGCGGGACCGTAGCTTTATTGTCACGGAGCCTGTCATACCGACAAATAAAAACTAAAATTAAATTTTTTTATTTTGTGTAAATAAAAATTATAATTTTGTTTTTTATGTATCTGTCTCCGAAGCGTATGAAAATACTTCTCTGTTCATAAAATTTGAAATATGAGTTGATAATTTTTAAAAGATATAGGTTAACTTATTGCTCGAACTATTCGCGGATAAAAATAGACTCGTGTGGAAGTCCCTTTATCAAGACAAGTTAGGAAATAAATACTAAAGCCGCATTGGAATCGATTTAAACCGTTTCAAAACGATTCGCTAGAGTCGTGTGAACGGGAAACCGTCTGTTCGCGAATCGTTTTGATTCGATAACTCGAAACTGCTTCGGGAAACAATTTCGTTCCGATTCGGTTTCAACAACCGATAGATGAAGCTACGATAAATCGATTCATAAAGGTAACGCGTGAACATATGACGCTTAAATTAATTCCTGGTGATTTGAATATCAGTTTGATTTTGCCGTTTCAAATCGATTAAGAAATGCTAGTGTGACCGTAGCTTTAGAAACGCTATGTTGATAAGTTTACCACTTTGGACATAATATTATAGAGAAATATTACCTACTTCTTTATTTGCCATTCAAATTGATCGTGGATTAACATTTTTTAATATGCGAGTGATTTATTCAATCCATCTAATATTTCATGAGCCAAAAAGTACTTTGTCGTTTTAAAATATGACTTTTTATTGGCCAACTTTGTTTCGTAAACGAGCGAGGGATTTTTGTTTGATAATTCGTGTTTGAATCGAGGGCCTAATCCCTGATTACGGATTACGCCTAATTATTTTAGCGCGGTTAAAGGCATGGGTTTTAAAGATTACTTGTCATAATTTTAGTACAGTCAAAGGTACAGCCTGTACACCGATTACGAAGGGCTTAAAATATTTCGAAAGCATTTAAAATTAGCGAGAAATATTTTTGGTTAAAAATATTATTTTGAATTTTACAAACCTTTTATTTATTTAAAGGGGGGTGAAGAGGAAATTAAGTAATTTTTTTAATCAATTCTATAAAAATTTAAAAAGATTGGTTCGCTTGTTAAAAAATTCTGGAAATGTCTCTGAATTGTGCAAAAAAACAGGAAAATTTTCTAATTTTATCCTTCAATAAATTACCAATTCCGATTAACCTGACTCGATTCGTGGTTCGCCAGGCTTGCGAATTAAATCTTTCCAAATTAAAAATGTTGTTTTTCCATACGCGTGACGTCGGTTTTACTATTCATTTCAATGCTCTCCCATAAAATAACGAAAGAAATCAGCTTTCCCAATCAGGAAAAATGCACTATTTTGGTAAAATATTGTCCAAATTGGAAAATTCGTAATAAATTTGATAAAATTAGACCAACAAAGCTCAACAATATTTTCAATGTCTTTTGTTTCATTTGACAAGGCCCGAATATATTTCGGTTGTAGGGTCAGTCCCCCTATTATCGGACACATTATGAAAAAATAGCTTTCAACAGCAGCCAAATGGCAAAGAGCCTTTGCAAAACTGATAAGTATGCAATTTGAATCTTTTAACCCATGATAGTATAGGAAAAATCTAGAAAAAGTCATAAAACGTAGTCATAAATTAAGAATTAAATTGACTAGTAAGCTACCCTGTTATCGGACGTTTGGATGATGAATCGGACACACCTGGTCCACTTATCGGACACGCTACCCTTGAATCGGACGGTAGGAGTTAAGAGCCGGACAAAGGGATTTTAGGATCGGACGGTGGGAGTTAAGAACCGGACAAAGGGACTTTAGAATCGGACACCCTATCTTTGTAACCGGACGAAGGTCCCTTAAATTCGGACAGATATACACGTGTTCAAAAATAGGTACAATTTCCCAATATTAGTGATAGCAAACATCCGTTTCAGTCACGCTTTTTTGAAGTGATTGTAAAATACCAACCGGATCCCATATTTTATGCTTATTTTAAAACTAAATAAAATTAACTTTATTTTTTAGAATTTTATTGAAGAACTTAAGGAGCTTTTTATATAAAAACGGCTTACGTAGGCCTATCACGTGTTAAACACATAAAAAATATCACCAGTTACATTTGAGCATTTTTAGCAAACATATTTTGCACAAACTTCACATTTATTTACCAAGTTTCATTTTTCATTCGTTTGCTGTACAAGTTGGTGCACAGCTTGCACCGTAAACCTCTTGTATTTTTTTATTTTTAATGACCGCTTCTCGGGCTATTTTTATAAATGAATATAGACATGAAACTTCCAGACTCGTATATTAATTTTTAGTTTGCTATTTGACTCGAAAACATCTTTAAAAGCTCTGACGTACTCTTACTAAAATCGGAAAACTGCTATACCTACTTTGATACTAAACGTAGGGCTATAAAATTTCTGAATCTTGGACAGACAGCGAGTCCAAAAACTATAAACAGCGTGTCCGATAATAGGGTTTCAAGTCTAAAAATATATCTACTGTCGTTTTCCCAATAACAAAGTTTTAGCCAAGGCTTAAGGTAGAAATGTATAGATAAAGATTCAGGCTTTCTAGCGATACCAAAAATATTTAATTGGCTTCCGCTTAAAAACTTCAAAACAGGTTTTCAAATTTTAGGGGAAAGCAATTTCCACCCCTCTTTAATTTTTAAACCAACCAAAAATTAGTATACCTGGTTCGTTGACGCTTTCCTCGTCATCCATGGCGTCGCTACTCTTAAAATTAATCAAATACGTAGATGACGTTACGGTCTTTTAAAAAATGTAACTCTTGTGGGTTTTCTTTAATGGGAAAATAGTATAAAAAAATAAAAAATAAAACTGTCCGATAATAGGGACGTCCGATAAAAGGGGGACTAACCCTATATCTACTCTTAGTACTCTAATCCAAAGGTACAGGGGTATCTTTAATTAGTTTGGATGTTCTCCTTTTAATTGAATGGCAACTAGAGGTCGGGGTTTGGTTAAGATAATTTCTGTTTGTTTTATCTTTTTATTCATATTTTGAAATTATTCATGGGAAGTGTATGATAAATCCAATGTAATCGCGAATAATTAACCGATTATTTTTATGATTAACTGATTAACCAAATATTTGTGGATAATCTTGTTCAAACCCCGACCTCTAATGACAAATTCGTTTTTGGCTTGGATAACTATACGCAAACAAGAATTTTTGAAGCAGAATTTCATCTTCCTTTTTCACCCTGTAGACTTTTAATTAATTAATTATGACTTATTGAATGGCTTGTATATGGAAATAAATATGAAACTACCGTATTCTACCTCTTAGTGCAATGTAAACCTAGAAATGGGGTACCCGTGTAGCTAGTGTTTGTTTTGGCTGTTCTTACTAGTTGATAAAAGCATTTCCCCTCCCCTTATAATTTCACTCACTTCAACGGGGTGGATTTGAACTAATTTAAATAATCCCACCAAAAACCAGCCTCGTTTGACCGCAATAACAAATTTAAAACTATAATTTACGAAACTACTATTACGTGGTTACGAAAAAAAGGTTTGGGAAACTTTCGAACGTAGCTAGGTACTATTTTATTTTCAATAAAAAATTATAGATCGTATTTTTATAATAAATTCTATGTGGTTCGTCACCATATTCAATATATTTTGAGTAAAACATTTACTAATGAGGTCGCGATAATCTTAATCTAGCCAAACCCAGAAAGGAAAACTTTGCCCTTCAATTGAGAGTGAAAAAAAAAAAAAAAAAAAAAAAAAATGCGTGTCGATGATATGAGACTAAATAATTATTATTGGTTTTCGATCATTTGCTATTCGATCATATGGGAGATATATTGAATATTGAAGGAGACGCAACATTGTGGGATGTTGTGGGGAAATAACTGAGAGGTATCAAATTCTGGCGGAAGTATAGTTCGGAAACTCTGTGTCAAGAAGGATCAGATAAGGAGAGGAAAAGTGGGGCTGCGTTGAGTTAGAGAGAGAAGAGCCAACCTCCCACTCGGGTGGAAAGGGGGATAGTAAATTCTTGAGGTAAACTGTTGTCACGTGGTCACTAGCGTCGTTGGCTACTACGAAGCTGATAAAGGATCCGTTTTACCCACGTGACAACATTTTACCACGAAACGTCTCTACCCCCGTTCTCCCAGAGTGGGAGTTTAGGCCGACGCAGTAGGAACCGCGCTGTCCCCACTTTTCCTCTCCTTATCTGATCCTTCTTGTCTGTGTGAAAGATTTGTGGAGAAAATATTGTGAGTGAATACATTACGGGAAAACGTTAAGTTTATAAAGTTTTTTCCGAACCTTTATTTATTATATCAAAAATGTCTTTGCGAACAAAGACCCAGAAGGACATGTTATGGCCTTGAATGTCTGAAGTGACAGATATTTAATTTTCTTTTAAAACATTAAATTTAAATACAATTAAATTTTCTTTTAAAACATGAAATTTAAATACAATTAGATTTTCTTTTAAAACGAAATTTAAATATAATCACAATCTGGCACGATTTAGAGTTTCAAATTTCAATACAACTGATTTTATTCACTCGGAAATATTTAAGAAAAACATAACAGACGATTTTCTCCCATTGACGCTTAACATTAAATTTCGCTTAATTATTTTTCAGGGAAAACGTGTATTGAACTGTTATTTTTCAGTATAACGCGAGTCCACTTTATGTTTTCTTAGTTTAACCCGAATTTCCACGACTCGCGATTGAACGGATCGTTAAAAATACTCCCCGGTTTATTGGAATGGGTATATGATAAAGGGAAATGTGTTTTTTAAAGCCCGTTTAAAGTCACCTTCTTTTCTAGCTTAGCAGACGACGCAAACCATAACAATTTGTACTTTCAAAGCTATATTGCGCGCGCAAGCGGAGAGAATTTCAAAGCGACGAATTTTAGAGCGGATAAGCTTTTTAAATAAATTGTAATACTTTCATTTTTCTTATCATTAAAACCGTACAATTAAAATGATGATTTCCATAAGGGACCACTAATTAGTTATTAGGAGTTATAAAAAACATCCTTGAATTAGGTTTGTTCGTTTGCAACCCAAGTTAAAAATTAAAATATGGTGAATTTTTATTCCCTTTAAATTCCTTGTATAAGCATCCGTAAGCTAACATGAACGAATTGCCTCGACTAAAGTCGAGGAGTTGTAATAAAACATTATCCATGGATTAGGTTTGTTCGTTTGCAACCTAGATTAAAAATTAAAATATGGGGAATTTTTTTCCCTTTAAATTCCTTGATAAGCATTCATAAGCTAACATGAACGAGAACGAATTGCCTCGACTAAAGTCGAAGAGTTATAATAAAGCATTATCCATAGAAAACATTATCCATAGAAAACATTATCCATAGAAAACATTATCCAATTAAGGTATGAGATCAGATCATAGAACTTTGAGTCTATGCCTAAAGCCAAAGCTAAATTAAGTATATTTTTCTATCGAAATTTAATGTTAAGCGTCAATGGGAGAAAATCGTCTGTTATGTTTTTCTTAAAAATTTCCGAGTGAATAAAATCAGTTGTATTGAAATTTGAAACTCTTAATCGTGCCAGATTGTGATTATATTTAAATTTCGTTTTAAAAGAAAATCTAATTGTATTTAAATTTCATGATTTAAAAGAAAATTTAATTGTATTTAAATTTAATGTTTTAAAGAAAATTAAATATCTGTCACTTCAGACATTCAAGGCCATAACATGTCCTTCTGGGTCTTTGTTCGCAAAGACATTTTTGATATAATATCTGTCACTTCAGTCTAACACGAAAGTGTTAACTTCTATATTAAAAGACTAGCCCTTTAAAAAGTGATTCAGTCAAATCTCTACATTTTTACCATTGCCCTTTAAACCCAATTAAAATTAATTTTTTCATAATTTTTGATGTTAATAGCTGCGGCAGCCGCACTTGAGTCAGTCAAATCTCTACATTTTTACCATTGCCCTTTAATCCCAATTAAAAAACATTTTTACATTATTTTTGATGTTAATAGCTGGGGCAGCCTCACTTGATTCAGTCAAATCTCTACATTTTTACCATTGCCCTTTAATCCCAATTAAAATTAATTTTTTCATTATTTTTGATGTTAATAGCTGGGGCAGCCGCACTTGATTCAGTCAGATCTCTACATTTTTACCATTGCCCTTTAAACCCAATTAAAATTAATTATTTCACAATTTTTGATGTTAATAGCTGGGGCAGCCTCACTTGATTCAGTCAAATTTCTACATTTTTACCAGTGCCCTTTAATCCCAATTAAAATTTATTTTTTCATTATTTTTGATGTTAATAGCTGGGGCAGCCGCACTTGATTCAGTCAAATCTCTACATTTTTACCAGTGCCTCTTAATCCCAATTAAAATTTATTTTTTCATTATTTTTGATGTTAATAGCTGGGGCAGCCGCATTTGATTCAGTCAGATCTCTACATTTTTACCATTGCCCTTTAAACCCAATTAAAATTAATTATTTCACAATTTTTGATGTTAATAGCTGGGGCAGCCTCACTTGATTCAGTCAAATTTCTACATTTTTACCAGTGCCCTTTAATCCCAATTAAAATTTATTTTTTCATTATTTTTGATGTTAATAGCTGGGGCAGCCGCACTTGATTCAGTCAGATCTCTACATTTTTACCATTGCCCTTTAAACCCAATTAAAATTAATTATTTCACAATTATTGATGTTAATAGCTGGGGCAGCCTCACTTGATTCAGTCAAATTTCTACATTTTTACCAGTGCCCTTTAATCCCAATTAAAATTTATTTTTTCATTATTTTTGATGTTAATAGCTGGGGCAGCCTCACTTGATTCAGTCAAACCTCTACATTTTTACCAGTGCCCTTTAATCCCAATTAAAATTAATTTTTACATTATTTTTGATGTTAATAGCTGGGGCAGCCGCACTTGATTCAGTCAGATCTCTACATTTGTACCATTGCCCTTTAAACCCAATTAAAATTAATTTTTTCATAATTTTTGATGTTAATAGCTGGGGCAGCCGCACTTGATTCAGTCAAATCTCTACATTTTTACCATTGCCCTTTAATCCCAATTAAAATTAATTTTTTCCTTATTTTTGATGTTAATAGCTGGGGCAGCCGCACTTGATTCAGTCAAATCTCTACATTTTTACCATTGCCCTTTAATCCCAATTAAAATTAATTTTTACATTTTTTTGATGTTAATAGCTGGGGCAGCCGCACTTGATTTAGTCAAATTTCTACATTTTTACCATTGCCCTTTAAACCTAATTAAACTAAATTTTTTCATAATTTTTGATGTTAATAGCTGGGGCAGCCGCACTTGATTTAGTCAAATTTCTACATTTTTACCATTGCCCTTTAAACCCAATTAAAATAAATTTTTTCATAATTTTTGATGTTAATGGATGGGGCAGCCTCACTTGATTCAGTCAGATCTCTACATTTTCCCCATTGCCCTTTAAACCCAATTAAAATTAATTTTTTCATCAATTTTGATGTTAATACCTCCGACAGCCGCAGCGAAATCATTATATTTTCCCCATTGCCCTTTAAACCAAATTTAAATTAAATTTTTCATCAATTTTGATGTTAATACCTCCGACAGCCGCAGTGAAATCTTTATATTTTCCCCATTGCCCCTTTAAACCAAATTTAAATTAATTATTTCAGCAATTTTGATGTTAATACCTCCGACAGCCGCAGCGAAATCTTTATATTTTCCCCATTGCCCTTTAAACCAAATTCCAATTAATTTTTTCATTATTTTTGATGTTAATACCTTCCTTATTGCCGTTCGGAATGGCAAGTCGTTCGGAATTTCACTCATTTTTAAAAAGGAGAGTACTTTTAAGGCGGAGAAATTGAAAATTAATGTTATTCTATGGGATTTAGATTTTTTGCAAGAGACTTACCTTTCAGATTTATTTTCTAATGCTTCCAAATATTTTACAGGCTTTATTTTAAGACTAATTTCATAATTTTATACCGATTAGTTTGGTCACAGTCTATAAACGGCAAAAATATGAAGAAGGAGAAATTAAGTCATTAGAGTTCAATACCCATAGCCTCCAAATCAAGCGCGCGCGCTCGTGTTCGTGATTTTAAAAAGCCATATAAAACCTAAGCCTAATTTGTCAAATTAGGCTTAGGTTTTTGGCGAATCTATTTCTCCGCCTTGTTGTTCCCTCCGTTTTCATAAATAGATTGTGGGCCATCTAATTGGTGTAAAATTATGAAATTAGTCTTAAAATAAAGCTCGAATCTTAATTCATACCACACGGAAAATCCAAGTCTGAAAAATATCCGGAAGTATTAGAAAATAAATCTGAAAGGTAAGCCACTTTCAAAAAACCAAATCCCATAGAATAACATTACGATTTGGCCATGCGCGAAGTACCAAAAAAAGGGTCAACTTTAGAATTAATTTTAAAATACTTAGACTTAATATTTTTAAATGAAACTTGAAAAGTTCAACATTCGAACCTTGCTCTACCATTTAAAAGTGATTATATCTGTAACAAATAATTCCTCTTTTAGTTCTGTCAATCACTGGACTTGTCCTCGAAAGAGTCGATTTTAATGTTATTCTATGGGAGAATGGAGCGTTTTGATTGGCTAGAGACTGAATTTTTTAGGAAATCAAAATAGCATTACAGATGATGATGGGCCCAATACATAGAACCCTACCGGGTTCTAAGAATATTGATTCACAATTTTTATCCAAGGGGGACTATAAATGCTTTGGAATTGTGATGTTTTGTGATTGGTCCAAACACAATTTCGTTGATCGATTCTAAGGACATTATTGGACAATTAATGACATTCAATTAAGTATTTAACCATCATATATACACCTGACATGTGTACGATACCAGGGTCCCGTTAACAAAATTTCGGGTCCTGTATGAAAATTGGTATATTACCGGATACAACACAAAGGTAGATTTTTGGCCTCTCCTTCGGGCCCTATGAATTTACCTGTAAAATGACGAGGCCCAAAAAGCGGTTAATACATCTGGTCCAAAAAACATGATTTAAATAAAAAGCTGAACCTTATGGCTTCCAAGATTGGGCCCCCTAGGCCCGGGGCCCGTTGTATCTGTGGTCAGTCCTCCCTTGCCCCTAGTAGCGACAATTGCGCGTTAATTGACCCGTTTAAAGTAGGTCAATTAAACCAGAAAGTACATTAAATTATATTTGAATTCAAATTTGAGCTATTGATGAACCCTGTCAAATATTAAGTTTTAAAAATGATTGAAGAGGAAAGCCGTCATTTCAGATCGTATTAGAAGCGTTTGATGGATTAAATACCCTACTTTCGGTATGCAAATAAGAATATTTAGTTTTCACTAGCATTTTCGAAATTGCTATTTATTTAATAGGTGGGTCTCGAGTTTTTTTCTTTTTTTTTTCTTCCAAATTATAAGATTACGCGTTTTAGCTCAATTCACGCGTATCGTTGTATTACTTTTCACACTAAATTATAATAATTATCTTTAGAATTGGTGTGTTTATTCCAGTCAATAAATTAAGGTAAAATACTTTAGTATATATCCAACAACATCTGTTTTGTTTTGTATGTCAGTAACGAAAATTGTAAAGTACGGTTTAAAACACGCATTTGGTTAAAAGTGAGGCTATCACGGATATTTTATGAACTCCAAATTGAATTTGAGTAGAGTTTTCGGAAAGATCGTTAAAAAACGATTCAAAACGTATATATATATGTCATAGAATAAATTACCGCGACAGTAAAATTACATATTTTATAATCCCCATTTTCGAAATATTTAAAATAAAAATTCCCCGCAATACTACGTCATCACTATGGTCGCTTGGCTATTGTAGAGCCTATAGTTGATTCTCCGGCGTTCTGGCACCAGTGATAAGGTCGCTTTCGCGCGGTCTTTTTCGTAAAAGTACTTAATCCAGAAAGTTCTAGCTTTCGTATGAAAATGAACGTTCCAGATATAAACTACGTAATATCAAGAATCCATTCAGGTTCCATAAGAATATGGGAGCATAGCTTTAGCCTCTGGTACCATCCTCCCAAACTTTGTATCAAAAGTTCGTCCGCAATTTTCGCAACATTTGTACGCTTAGATCTTTTTTCGGTCGGCTCCATTTTTATTACCTAAAATATTATGTCAAGGTCGTTAGTGGCGCGGGTTAATAATAGATGTCAGGAGCGATTTACTTGAAAAATCGATTCGAAGCGGACGAACTTTTGCTACAAAGTTTGGGAGGATGGATATTGAATCGTGGCCCTTCCATATTCTTATTGAACCTGAATGAATTCTTGGTAATATATATTGGAATTTAAAAATGACCTATTGACATTTTCATTTTGAAGTTTATTAAAACCACCTCAACCCAGAGGTATAAAATTTGGATATGGCGTTTTAATAGTTTGATGAAACTAAAATTAAAATTCATTGGTGACAGTCAAACTTTTAATTACGCGATATGAATCATCGAATTAAAATAAAAACCATTTATAATAGTAGCGCCAAAATCGAATGAAATTAATCAAATATAATTAGTTGAAAGATTTAAATAATGATTTAAAGAAAAATCAAAAAAGCCTGTTGAATTAAAAATTGGTTTATAGTACTTTTATTACCTTAAAATATGATTCTTACAGCTAGAGCTCTATTAAAATCTCTAAAATACCTAAAAATGCAATATTTTAATTATAGGTCCCTAAATTACCCTAAACTTTTCAACAAAATACTAAAAATTCTTCCCATGTAAACGGAATTAAGAATTCCTACAAACATCCGTAGAAATAATTATTCTCACAAAAATAATTCTTAGGCTTGACTCACGCTCTGTTGGCGCCACAAAGTTCACGAAATAGAGCAAATGTTAAATGATGATACATCACTTTTTGTTTAAAATTGGTCCTATTTTGTTTCCTATTTTGCCCTATTTTTTATAGTAAAAAGTCCATTTTATTTTGGGATTTTGGTGGGAAATTTAATATCATTATTAACAATTATAATTGAAATTAGTTCTCCCAACTAATATATTTTTAGATCAAACTGTTTTAAGTTTACGTATACATTATTGCTTAAATAAGTTAACTGATAAAAACGGTTTACCCGACAGAATTTGTCTATTCAATCACTTTTTAACATTTTTTTATATCAGAATTTTTTGAGCGGATATCTCAAACACATAACTGTCAATTTAATTCTAATTCTATAATTTTTTTGGCCAAAAAAATCTCTCTATTATTGACAATCATTCTTTAAGCGACTATTCATTTAAGAAAGCGTGTCCCAGTTGGCTGGCAAACAGAAGGCGCAGTTAAAAATATTACGTAAATAACTTTTCTTGGGATAATCGCTTAACCGGTATCCGTTTCTCGTAGTTAGATTAAAAAATCCGTTTATCCGATTAGAACCAGTTAAAAAAATATCTGTTTTGTCTGTGGACCGAAAAGATATGTAGCCGCAGTTGGGAGCACTAACTGAAATACAAGAAATAAGCTAGAACTTTATGTAAATTAAATATTTATGAATCTATATATTCAAATCCCCCTTTATTTCATTCAAAATTTTAATGTGGGCCAGCGAGAATTGGTTCTTTGGTATATCATGCACGCATTGGGCCGGCTCAACCGAGTTAACGCTTTTTACAAGCTCTATATTTTTTACGTAAGGATAATTTCTGCAACCACATTTAGAAGTGGGAAGTTGGCTCGCCATGCAATCGGAATTAAAAAAAATTAAATAAATCTAGAACTTAAAAAACATATATTTCCTTCTTCCCTGGTTAGGAAATCCGAATTATTATATATATATTTTTTTTATTCAAATAATGGCTGACTTCAAAATACCACAATCTGCGCTATTTAGATAAGTAAACTAAATGTAGATTTTTAAGTGAGACTGTCACGGGGTTATCATGAACTCCAAATGGAAATTGAGTAGCGTTTTCGGAAAGATCGTTTAAAAACGATTCGAAATATATATACATATGCCATAGAATAAATTACCTTAACATTAAAAATACATATTTTATAATCACCATTTTCGAAATTTTTAAATATTCCCCGCAATACTACGTCATCAATATGGTCGCATGATTGTTGAGCTTACAGTTGATTCTCGGGCGTACTGGCACACGTGATAAGGTCGCTTTCGCGCGGTCTTTTTCATAAAAGTACTTAATCCAGAATGTCTATACCTTTCGTATGAAAATTATAGTTATATATTGTAAAATAATTACCATTATATTTTTGATATTTTTATTTCAAAGATCATTAAGATCACGTCAACCCAAAGGTATAAAATTTCGAGAATGACGTTTTTATAGGATGATAAAATTCATATGCGTTAGAATAAAAATGGCGACAGATTCACCTTAAATGAAAAATTAGGACATTTTAGTGATATTGCTTGGAATTTTACCTATATGTTGAAATTATGAATATACTATGTCAATTCAAGAATTTAGGTTAAAATGGATTGAAGAGCGTACAGAATAGTTAGATTTAAGGACTGTTACAGTTATAGTCTGCATTGTTAAGTAAAAACGATATCACACGCAATGTATTGTATATAGTTTTCCATTGAAAATAGGGGCTCTAATAGTAATCGGGTATTTGAAAATGATTATATCATATTATATTTCCATAAAAAATATTATTCGAAAAAGATTTTTTAGCTTTTTTTGCGTTATTTCCCAAAATTTGCGTTTTAGCGTCGACGATTCTATTTCTAACATCGCATTTTTGCCTCGGGAGGTTTTTTCGGTATAACCAATCACGGACCATCTTAATCATTAGCCCTGACAATTTGAATGTGTACAAGTTGCCTGTATACGTTGATTTTAAGTTGAGTTACTGATTATATTCAATATTTTAAAATGATGAATGGGTTACGCATTCAATTATTCAACATAATGTGCCGATAGAAACAATAATTTAATAGAATATGCGAATAGAAACAATTATTTCATAGAATATGCGAATAGAAACAATTATTTCATAGAATACGCGAATAGAAACAATTATTTCATAGAATACGCGAATAGAAACAATTATTTCATAGAATACGCGAATAGAAACAATTATTTCATAGAATACGCGAATAGAAACAATTATTTCATAGAATACGCGAATAGGAACAATTATTTCATAGAATACGCGAATAGAAACAATTATTTCATAGAATATTCGAATAGAAACAATTATTTCATAGAATATGCGAATAGAAACAATTATTTCATAGAATATGCGAATAGAAACAATTATTTCGTAGAATATGCGAATAGAAACAATTATTTCGTAGAATATGCGAATAGAAACAATTATTTCGTAGAATATGCGAATAGAAACAATTATTTCATAGAATATGCGAATAGAAACAATTATTTCATAGAATATGCGAATAGAAACAATTATTTCATAGAATATGCCGAATTGCCGATAGCACCAATAATTTAATAGAATATGCCGAATTGTCGATAGCACCAATAATTTAATAGAATATGCCGATAGAAACCAGTAATTTACAAAAATATGCAGATAAAAACCAATAATTTACAAAAATATGCCGATAGAAACCAATAATTAATTAGAATATTCCAATAGAAACAATAATTTAATTGAATATTATATCATATGATATTTTTGTGTTATCGTCATTCTATGACAATGTCACGCTTATGTTAAATCAGCCTTGGGAACTTTTTTCAAATTTCTTAAATTGCGAGCTTAAACCCAAATGAACTATTGTTAATACCCCTAGGGTTGACCTGTAAAATTTGTTAAAAATGACGTAATGCGCGAAGATTATAATCCCTGTTGTTAACTTCGTATAAACATCCTTTTAATTCTTCAATGCTGTTTAATTTTAAACTAAGCCAAGTCTAGAAGTCTTTGTCAAAAACACGGTTCTTTATCCTTTGATCTCTAGTTTAATAATTCTAAGTGAAGTCCGGGGGCCAAAGACACGTAAGAAACGAGCGCGAGCATGCGTATCAAAATTGTCTGAGAAAATTTTGTTTCAAGTTCGAGCGACGGACGAGTTACTTGAACGCATATCCTTAAAAACACTCTCGATTTCCCGTTCATGTTTGTGAACTGATTTCGTTAAAAGAGAAGATGGAGAAGATTATAACACCTCCTATACTTATTAATTTTTAATCAATTATTAAAAGTGAGCTGTTAAATAGGAAACCATGGTGTTTTTGTGAATTTATTGCGAGTAGAGATCGGGGTTTGGAGTTTGGACAAAATAATCTACAACTATCAGTTAATCAGTTAATCATAAAAAAATAATCGGAAAATTATTCGCGATTACATTGGATTTATCATAGACTTTCCTCAAAAAATTTTAAGTTGTGAATAAAGATAAAATAATCAGAAATTTCTTGTCCAAACCCCGATCTCTAATTGCGGTAAATCTAAAGTTCTTTCAAATAAACGGTTTTCACTATTAAAAACTAGATTAATTGAAGTATTTCATGAATTAGTTGTTTAACCGAAATATTTTTAATTTTGTTTAATTTTCTTCGAATTGTTAATGAATTTGAGTTATATTTCTTTTATTTTCCACTAATTCTAAGAATGCGAATTTTATTATACAATAATATCAAATACTATTAATTTACAATGTCCGTACGTGCGTATGTCCGTAACCTTTTCCAGAATGTTGTAGAAGGTTCCTGGAAGTCCTGGAAAATCTAGAAAATTGTGGAAAGTTCCAGAAAGGTCTGGAAAGTTCTGGAAACGTTTTATAAAAGCTAGGGAAATCTAGAAAATTCTGGAAACTTTTAGAAAAGTCTGGAAACTTTTAGAAAAGTCTGGAAACTTTTAGAAAATTCTATAAAAATCTAGAAAAGTCTATAAAAATCTAGAAAATTCTGGAAACTGTTAGAAAAATCTATAAAAATCTAGAAAATTATGGAAACTGTTAGAAAAATCTATAAAAATCTAGAAAATTATGGAAACTGTTAGAAAAATCTTGGAAAATCTAGAAAATTCTGGAAAATATTAGAAAAGTCTATGAAAATCTAGAAAATTCTGGAAACTTTTAGAAAAGTCTAGGAAAATCTAGAAAATTCTGGAAACTTTTAGAAAAGTCTAGGAAAATCTAGAAAATTCAGGAAACTTTTAGAAAAGTCTAGGAAAATCTAGAAAATTCTGGAAACTTTCAGAAAAGTCTTAGAAAATCTAGAAAATTCTGGAAACTTTTAGAAAAGTATGAAAATCTAGAAAATTCTGGAAACTTTTAGAAAAGTCTATGAAAATCTAGAAAATTCTGGAAACTTTTAGAAAAGTCTAGGAAAATCTAGAAAATTCAGGAAACTTTTAGAAAAGTCTAGGAAAATCTAGAAAATTCAGGAAACTTTTTGAAAAGTCTAGGAAAATCTAGAAAATTCTGGAAACTGTTAGAAAAGTCTAGGAAAATCTAGAAAATTCTGGAAACTTTCAGAAAAGTCTTGGAAAATCTAGAAAATTCTGGAAACTTTTAGAAAAGTCTAGGAAAATCTAGAAAATTCTGGAAACTGTTAGAAAAATCTTGGAAAATCTAGAAAATTCTGGAAACTTTTAGAAAAGTCTAGGAAAATCTAGAAAATTCTGGAAACTGTTAGAAAAATCTTGGAAAATCTAGAAAATTCTGGAAAATATTAGAAAAGTCTATGAAAATCTAGAAAATTCTGGAAACTTTCAGAAAAGTCTTGGAAAATCTAGAAAATTCTGGAAACTTTTAGAAAACTCTGGAAACATTTAAAACAATCTAGGAAAATCGAGAAAATTCCGTAAAATTAAAAAAACAAAAAATGCAATATTATTGAATTTTCAGCTTCAAAATCTTGCATTTTTTTTTAAAATTATTAAAAATTATGTTTTAATTCGAGTAACTTGTTAATAGATATTTAGTTTCAAACGTTTAACTTTTATCTGATTGTAAGAATTGCATTTTTTTAGTCACAATCAATCAATCTGAAAATAAAATGTATGACAAAAACATGAAGAACAGATAAGATAATGGTTATTCGATTCCGAAGGCTAATAGGGAAGGTGTACCAATATAAATCTGTTCTCAAAATATACCTATTTCGTCTTGCCTTTAAAAAAGTGAAATTATAAATAATAACTCCTCATAGATTAGGTATATCCGACATCCGGCCATTCTTTGTTTAAAATTCCAACACAAAATTTGTTCTTTTTGACTTTTAATATGTAATTTTGTCTCCTCTTATCCACCCCGGGGAACGTCGCTATTGTTAAATAACGAGCCAATATCTTTCTTTGCCATTCTCTTTATAACTTTCACGTAAAACCAAATAATGGCTCAAAGGAACACCTGTTATTAGAAGAGGTTCTTTACTTCGAGGAAGAAAGTATATTAGAGTTCGTATAACTTTCATTTTTTCAAGTTCATCATTATAAGAAAATACTTTCACGTGTCTTTTCTTCGAAAGGGATAGTGTCACCCCGTTATTATAAACTTGACCTCTTAAAGGGAAACTTGGAGCTATAAATGGAACAGCTTTTGAATTTATTTCGAAATCACAGGATGGGTAAAGTTTGAATAAAAGTAAGTATAAATTCGGGCCAATCATATTAGTTCAGCCTTCTACAGCGCTTGTAATGTCGTAACATTAAAAGAAAGGCCGGCTTTTGATGCCTAAGACCTTAGGAGTCAAACGCCATCCTATTCTTTTAATAGAATTTGGACATTACAAGCGCTTTTTATGGCTGAAATAATATGATTGGCCCTAATTTATACTTTGGTTTAAACTTAACCAAACTTAATAAATTTAAACATCAAAAACTTGTCTAATAATTGTTTTAAAAATTCTAGAATACGTTTATTGGCATCCGGTGATTCCGAAAATAAAATCAATAACTGTTCCTTTTTTAGGTTTAAGTTTCCATTTAAAGTTTCAAAATAAATTTTATTTAAACATATTGATTGGAGAAAAAATAATATTTCCCGCTCCTCTATGCCAATATGTGCAACTTTGATTTTGAATAATAAAGATCAGGATTAAGTAGCTTACGTGTTTTGCGATTTGGGTCCACTTTATCGACTCCAAAATGTACGATTGAAATGAATCGTATTACTTAAGCCTTTGTAGATCATTTTGCAGTCGGTCTCTAAATGCCCTTATTTTGTTTGATATTAAGTTGATGATCAGCACTGACAGTTAGAGTTTTAAGCGTCTGTTATTATCTGGAATATGTATTAGGGTTTATTAATACTTCGGTAACATAAACCGATCTTAATTAACGTAGCCTTTTAAACGTATTTTTGATTACCGGATATTTCTATCTCCCGACACCAAAAATGAATAGTAACTATCCCTTTAAATTAAATATGATAATTTATTTTTCGCTCTTAAGAAGAGCAGTGCCCTGGACGGGGTTGGCGAAACCTTTTTAAACACGTTTATCCAAGAAGGCTTGACAGGAAGTTAAAAATACCTTAAAAAAACAATTGTAATATACTGCCCCTCGCTGCGTCATGGCCTTCGGAACTGTAATTGTCTTTCCTAGACGCGACATAAGACTTCGTTCGAGTCTAGTTTTGTTAGTTTTCGAGAAAGTGGAAACTTGTCATTGACATCAACCTGGGAAAGTCTCTTTTTTACCTCCCCGACAGAACTTTAGTTCAGGGGGAGGTGTTACACTGATCGTGTCTGTGTGTCTGTGTGTGTGTCACTTCTCACTTCCTGTGTAAACGGAAGTCACGTGACCTGGCTCGTGGAGCCAAAAGTCTAGAGACGTAATCATACCAGCTTATCGTTCAATTCCGGGGAATTACCTCCTTTAAGCGTGGCTGCCACATTGAGTTTCAAGTGTCGTGCAAAGACATACAACAGGACGTCTCCCATTGCACATCATCGCATTCCACCATCCACTTTACGGTCGAACCTCGATGCTGAACAGCCGAAGGCGATTACAAGCAATGGGACGTCTCCCACTGTCATAATCACCTCCGACCATCCCCGCACCAAGGTCCAACCTCCAGTTTCCGATCTCAGCGTTCCATACTAGCGAGGCGTCCCCCACTAGTACAGTTCACATCAACCTTCCACTGACTCCAAACATCGCCCCACCAATGGGTAAATTGCGTCGCCAAGCGCCTAGAGATCAAGAATCAGCAAGACATTGAAAGGGGGGGGGGTTTCCCCCTAACTTCATGGCCACCACGCACGGTTACTTCAATTAATATAAGCCTTCGAACGGTTTATATAGCATCTTTTTGGAACGAATGCAAATTAGCCTCATGGTGTGATATCGATAGGGAAATGAAACGCAATATTAATTTATATTATAAATAAAAATATCGGGATGGTTAAATTTAACCTAATTAATAAGAAAGTCGAAAAATTAATTTAAAATTCGAGATAGTTTAGAAGTTATTTGAGAATTTGTGCAAAAATTTTAAGAAATTTGACCGATTAATGGCAGTTTGAGTTGGCAGCATGCGCCTAAGCTATTTTCCATATATATCATTTACTCGAAAAAGCAAAGGTATAACGGGTAGTATAGGCTTATCTCTGGTGCAAACTTAGGGTGGATTGAAGAATATAAATAAAGGTGCGTTTACACGGGTATGGAAGATTGAAATGACATAATTTAGATAAGCGATAAAGGCGCATTCACAGGGATAAATTTATGATTATAAGGACATTGGAAATTGTTATTAATATATTTTTGGTTCATTTCGATTGAATTATAAGGGAATCAGCTTTATTTACCGGGATAAACTGTTTTCTTCTAGCGAAGTTGGAAACAGTATGTAGGAACTTGGCTATAAAAAGAAGTTTCTAGCTCGCATTTTCAATTAAAGTTTTTCAATTTCTCGCCCGTTTCCGATACTGCATAAAGCACTAAAACTTCGTTAATGAGTTCGATTTCTCGCTCATTTGCGAAAATGTCGCGTGTACGTGAGGGTATAATTCACGAGAAACGCTGGATTTGCAGTAAATTCTTCATTAATGTTTGTAATTTCTCGCCAGTAAATGTCTAAGTGACTTTCTTGCCTCTATCTGTTCATTAGTATGCGCAAAATAAAATCGCTTAATCTGATTGGATATGTCATAAATTCGCGCCAGACTTTTATTTTGACGTTTAATTTCGACCTTTAGAGTATACTTAAAAACGAGGCAAATGGTGAGGCAGGGTTAAAATTCTAATTAATTGATTGGAACTTAATAAGAGCTTCGATTTTACTCGATTCAACTTTAACCAGTTCAAGGGGAATTGCAATACACCATGGTGTATAAGATTTAAAGGTGAGGCTGATTGATACAAAATGTTAAACCACTTAAGAAAAATTATAGTCGTGAAACCCTTTTCCCAAGAATATCAAAATCGCTTTGATATTCTTGGGAGAATCAGCTTTATGTATGGGGAATTACTGTAATCTTTGGCAAACTTGCGAACAGTAGCGTAAGAATTGGTTTTAAGAACTAGCACGGTCTTTCAAATTATTTTGTAGAATTCTCGCGCGTGTGCAGATCGAACCAGGTAATTCGTGCCATAATTTACAGTTGACGAACTTTCTTAAACCGGATTGACATTGAAATTTCTCGTGTTTTATTTGGTATATCTGATATGGTTGACCATAGAGTGAAATGTAGAAAGAGTGGGGAAGAGAGTCATGTGATTGGATCTCTTAATAAGTTTTAACTAAATTTCATACATTTCTGCACATGAATTTAATGTTAATCTCAGTAGAACACGGCTTTTAAGGCCTACTGTCGTGTATTTCCGGGAACGTTTTAGCTAGTGTGGAGTCACGTAAAATGACATTTGTTTCACAACTTGGTATATTTTTACTCAGGTCCACCCTGTCAGAAAAAAATTATAAAAAATTGATGGTGGGGCCAAAAAAGAGACATCCCTTCCTCACTCAAAGCATTATACCTCAAAAACATGCGTTTTAAGACGTGGGCTTATAAAGTATCTGTAGGTCGTGTAGCACCAAAAAGCGAAATTGTACGTCACAGTCCGTAGTATAGCGTGTTATGCTGAATGCTAATTCGTTAATTGTTTTTTATTGAATGTGTTTACTTATTGTTATTTAGGCGATACCGAGGTAAAACTTGATTTTGATCAAACATTTTGCCTAATAGCGTTACTTGGGCGACAAATACTCTAGTTTTCTAAACGGCGATATGTTTTTACTGGAAGACCTTGACCTTGCTTATCTAAATTTAAATTTATTGAACGTTAAATCGTTTCATTTTTTTTGAAATCTTCGACTAAGCTTGTTCTCTCGAGATTTTGCTGGTTGAAATTTTAAACTGAGTTTCATTGGTTTGAATACGATTTATTGGTAAGAAAAAATTTTGAATTTGAATTATTTGTTTGATGCGTTTATTGTTGGTTTGAAATATTGTTATTTGGACATTTTTGGTATATTTTCATTGACTCAAATTATAATTCTATTTTATTAATGAGTTGTGAAAGAAATATTTGTTTGAAAATCTAAAGGTTTTTACTGATTCGTTTCTCTGTAGTTATATTTTATTGAACTTAAATTTACTTCATTCTTTTGAAATCTTTGACGAAACTAGTTGTCTAGAAATTTGGCTCGATGATTTTAAATGAAGTTTGAATCGTTTGAATGCAATTTTATTGGTAAGGTAGTAATTTGGAATTTGAATTATTTGTTTGATGAGTTCATTATTTTTAGTTTAACCTGATATACGGAAAGCCAATGCGTTAGTTGTTTATTGATAGGTTTATTAGGGTTGTGTTGTATACTGAAGCCATGTATAGGTTCAATGTGATATAACATTTTGCCTTTTCACGTTACTTGGTCTACAAATACTCTACAACCGTCAAAATTCTGATATGGTTTTAAAAGAAGAACCTTGACCTTGTGTATTTAATCTCATATCGAGATGAAATGTTTTTCGCATCTAATTTTAATTGGTTTATCAATATGTTATTTGTATATATATTTTTTTAAGATTTTATATTTTTTAGATTAAAATAAATTTATTATTCAGGAAGATTTTGTAGAATCTAGGTCTCAGGATTACCGGTGTTGAAAATTTATTTTGCTAATGTTATCTTGATGTCTGTGTTTTCTGCCCGCTATTTGGTAGTGGTAAGATTAATATTTTTCATTTTAATTAATTGACTTATTTGTCGTTTATTTGATAATTTGCTTTACTTAAATTGTTCGTGTAAGGGCTATTTTACATATTACCAAAGATTGCTAATTTCAGTTGTCTTAATTCTGATTTTTTTGTTTTAATACTGAATTATGGACTGGATTATTTATCTTGAAATCTATGTGGTTATATCTTATTTATTTTCCTTTTTTTCTCTAGTTAGGTTTGGTTTTAAGTAGAGAATTATTTAGGGTTTTGTTGGTATACTGAAGAAATGCATATAGGTTCAATGTGATATAATGTTTTGCCTATTGGCCTTACTTGGTCTGCAAATACTCTAGAGCCTTCAAAATTATTATATGGTTTTAAAAGAAGAACCTTGACCTTGCTTATTTTACTCGATACGCATTTATATTAAAATTAATTCATTATTCAGCAAAAAAATTTCTGACTCTGGTTCTCAAAATTTTATTTTGAATTAAGTTTGATTCTTTTGCATTCAAATTTATCTTGATAAGAAGTATATTTTTGACCTGAATTATTGGTTTAATATATTTAGTGTTTAATTGAGATATTATTTTTTTTTTTTTTTGCTTTCAATCTTCGTCTTCCACAAATGCCATAAATTTTAATATTTTAGGTAAGGTTAGGTTAGTTAACATCACGTGGTTGTCGGGGAGGTATTATTTTGGTTTCCCAACTTGTTATGATCTTAAAATGGTTGATGGTCTTTGAACCAGCGAAGACGAAATTGATCCCAGACTTTTAGTCGAGACAATAGATTGTTTTGGATTTTACTTAAACTTATAAGCTGTAATTTTAAAGAGTTTTCAAAACGATTTTGCTTAGAGCTCGGAATCATAATGAATAACTTCGAATATACATTGATAACTTGACTTTTTTCTGATATTTTAATGTCGGATAAATTGTTTGTTAATCTAAAACAACAAATTGTATAAACAGACGCGTATCAGATGGATACGAATTATCCGGAGATAAAATTTTAAGCTCGATTAGTAAACATATTACGCGTTTATTCAAACGGATAACGCGACATTTCTCGAAATCCGTGTAGAATGAAATACAATTTATTTATATTTTAATCTAAATTGAAAAGATCCATCTATTACTACATTCTAGCTTCGAAAGATCTCAATTTGAGTTAAAATCCGCGAAGCAACTCGAGTTTCAAATTGTTCTTATCGGCGAATGCATAACTCGTATAACCATTGAGAATTCATTCAGGTTCCATAAGAATATGGAAGGGCCGCGATTCAATAACCTTCCGCCCAAGCTTTGTAGCAAAAGTTCGTCCGCTTCGAATCGATTTTTCAAGTAAATCGCTACTGACATCTATTATTAACCCGCGCCACTAACGACCTTGACATAATATTTTGGGTAATAAAAATGGAGCCGACCGAAAAAAGATCTAAGCGTACAAATGTTGCGAAAATTGCGGACGAACTTTTGTTACAAAGTTTGGGAGGATGGTACTGGTCAGAGACTAAATCTATGCTCCCATATGCTTATGGAACCTGAATGGATTCTTGGTATAACGTATCATTTTCCTATAACAATCACTACGAATAAAACGTTTTCCATTACATTCGGATACATTAACTCGTATAAGAAATGGATGGGTTTTCGCGAACGGATGGTCTTTATTCAATTAACAAAAGTTATACGAATTCCGAGCTCTAAACAAATATGTTTATTTGTGAATGCCAACTTTCCATTGAATCATTGGATTCCAAAATTAAATTAGTTAAGCCCCTTCCGCGTTGATATTCCTTTAAAACTCGTTGAAATCCATTATCAAAATGTATTAAGAAACAACAACCCCTTAGAAGAATGTGCAAAACCAACGTTAACGCCCGATATAATGACTCAAATAAGAAAATTTTCAACATTGAAATCGGTAGAATTCCAACGGGAAAAAGTCTACCACCCTACTGAAAAGAAAACCGATCTTAATTTCAAAGTCACGACATTCGGAGATAACCGCAAAATCATAATATACCCTAAGAAAATTGAGGGTGAAGGCGAAACAGACACTATAGAATTGGTTTTCTACTTGTCTGATGTCATGCCATAGAATGACGCCCTTAAAGGGAGAATGCAACCTAACATCAAGTGAACTTTTATCGATTCCTTATCGTTTAAAAAGGCCTAATCCAACAGTTACAAAAATTACAAAGAAATATTAAACTAGAAATAAATTTAAAACTTACCCGAAAAATAGGCTTAGCTGGATTCATGGAGATATCCTGAACTCCCAATAAGGACTATAAGCGACCAATGACTTTGATCATGGAGATCCTGTATTCCCCATATAATCAACCAATGTAATTGGTCGCTAGTCCTTTTAGTTCAGGTAATCTCCACGAGTCCAGCTAAGCCTATTTTTGTGGTAAGTTTTAAATTTATTTTTAGTTTAATATTTGTCTGCAATTTCTCTTCACTGGTGGATTAGGCCTATTTAAATAATAAGGAATCGATAAAAAATCGCTTGTTCGTAGACTGTATTCTCCCTTTAATCCGCTATTACTTTTGGCAACGAAAAAAAGTATATATGTAAAAAAACAAAAGATATTCAATGTATTATCCACCCTCACATACCGGTATTTTTTTTTTTTTTTTTTTTTAAAATTCAGTAGTTCCCCCCAAAAAAATAAAGGTTGCAACGGAACTTCCTGTTAAAATAGGGCTGTAAAAAATTCGGTTTCGATTTAGCACAGACATTTCGATCCGCTTGGCTATGCATGGACGAGCATCAGCAGTCTCCGGTCGCTTTTCGAAAAATCCCACTTCCAGTTTTTATTTTTTTTTAGATATTACAATACTCCCGTTCGAGAGCATACAGTTTGGGAACCTTTTAGGTTTGTTTTACACTAGATAATAGAACAATCAACGATTTTTTACATGGTTCTTACGAAATTTTGGAATTTAATTAATAATATTAATAATATTTTCTGTTTAAAATAATTCTGTTACACTTAATTTGTCAACCAATCATAAACAGTTCCTTGACACGTACCAATTTCTATCACCATATTTCGTATCATTTTCAAATTCAGTGCCTTTTCCCTGACCTTTTGGGGCAATTTCCGAATTTCCTGACTTTTCCCTGCACTATATTGGGTCAATTTCCGAATTCCCTGACTTTTCCCTGCAGTTTTGGCACAATTTCCAAATGCCCTGACTTTTCCAAATATTCCAGGTCGTGTACGAACCCTACCTTACTATAAGAATAAGATACCAGTTTTGTGTCATATATACATAATATATTAAAATTAAATGCCATATTTGTATTCCTATGCGCATGCGCCAGTCTCCTATTTCTATATTTTTAAAGGGAGAATGCAACTTAATCGATTCCTTATCGTTTAAATAGGCCTAATGCACCAGTAAAAAAAAATACCAAACAAATATTAATCTAGAAATAAAAAACCTTACCAGAAAATTAGGCTTAACTGTATTCGTGGAGATAACTGAATTTCTTCGCATTGAATGGTCTGCGACCAATCGAATGTTATTGGAAGTCTCATGCGGAGATCTCTCCTTAACGACTGGCCTTTGCTCATTGGTCGCTGAACCTTATACGCGAAGAAATTCAGAATCTTCAAGAATCCAGCTAAGGTTATTTTTTAAGTTTTAAATTTATTTCTCGTTTAATATATGTGTGTAAAGCATTTTTAATTGTGGATTAGCCCTATTTAAACGATAAGTAATCGATAAAAAAACCACTTGTTGTAAGGTTGCATTCTCCATTCAAAACGACGCATTTTGTTGCTTATGGGGGGACCTGGCTTGACAGTTAAAATGTTTTATCATAAAATATCTACCTCAGTAAAATTAATGATAGAACTTAAACTAGCCAGCGTCTTTTGTTCTAATGAATTTTTTCTAACCCAACAATTTCAAAGCGGTTAATGATAAAAAAATATTTTCCGTCCTAAATATTTTAAATTTAAGACAAAAAAAAAACAAAAAAAAACTGCGTTTTGGACCAATCAAATGCGACTGAAGTAATGTTTACAGCATCAACGTGAGATAAAGAATAACAAATGTTCGACATGTTCTTAAAAAATAAATCCAAAACGAACCGAAATGCGATAACATTCCAAACGATCGACTTATGATAATAAATAATCGCGTGTATTGTATGAAAGGAAAATATAAATGTAGGTATTTTATTATTATAAGGTAACTTAAAGGGAAACTTGGAAATAAAATTGGAACAGCCGTTGAATTTATTTTCGGAATCACCGGATGCCAAATAAAACGTATTCGTGAATTTTCATGCAATTTTGAGACACATTTTTGTGTTTAAATTAAGTTTGAATGTAAGAAAGTATAAATTCGGGCCAATCTAATTATTTCCGCCTTCAATAGCGCTTGAAATGTCTTAACATTAAAACATTAGGCCGGCGTTTGATGCCCAAAGTCAGTTCCCTTAATTACAAGCTCTTTTCAACTTGGCCGAAATAACATGATTGACCCTAATTTATATTTACTTGTATTCCAACTTTACCAAACTTTATTTAAGCACCAAAATTATGTCTAATAATTGTTTCAAATTAAATACAGTATCAAACAACCATTTATGTATTTATGGTTCAAAATAGTTCATTTCCATTTAGCTGAGTTCATACTAGGCCTTGAAATCGATTCAAACCGTTTAAAAACGTTTCACTGCATTCGTTTGAACGGGAAACCCCCCCCCCCCTTTTTTTTTAAATCCATTTGACTCGATTTCTCGAAACTGCTTCGGGAACCAATATAGCTACGTTCACACTAGCGTATCAAAATCGATTTTAATCGATAAAAATTGAACCAAATATTTAAATCGCTCGGAATAGTTTTAAGTTTAGCATCTGTACACGTATCATCTTCATAAACCGATTTATTTTAGTTTCATCTGAAGGTTTTAGAAGCCAAATAGGTTTGAAAACGGTTCCCGAAGCAATTTCGAGAAATCGATTCAAAGGAAACGGTTTTCCGTTCACACGAAGTCCTAATATGACTCGATTTGGCTTGAACAGCCCACGAATAAACCTATAAATCGGTTTATGATGACGATATTTAAATATCGGATCGATTTTGGCGATTAAAATCGATTGGGATCTCTTGTGTGAACGTAGCTATAGTGACGAAATAAGAAATTATCCGGATTAGCATGTCAGTTTTAAAAGCTTTTTTTGTGAACAAGAGTGTCAAATTAAAAAAAGAGACTTGAGTTCAAGTATTTAGGACTTAACAAATTTCACGTTATACATTTCCCCCTCTTATCTTTTAATTAGGAATAAAATGAAACGTTCCGCCTTCTTTAGCGAACCGAAAATCGATTGAAACTTGTCAGATTCGGGTTTCTAGGATGTCGAGATTTTTGCTTATGTATTAAAGAAATGTTTCGTTTTACGACTGTATGAGGATGCGTTCGCTCGAATTGCTAATTTACGCCCCAATCACCTGTTTCTAGGTGTAATTTTAATTATAATGATCTAAATTTAAATTATAAATTATAATGGTCTAAATTTAAATTATAAATTATAATGGTCTAAATTTAAATTATAAATTATAATGGTCTAAATTTAAATTATAAATTATAATGGTCTAAATTTAAATTATAAATTATAATGGTCTAAATTTAAATTATAAATTATAATGGTCTAAATTTAAATTATAAATTATAATGGTCTAAATTTAAATTATAAATTATAATGGTCTAAATTTAAATTATAAATTATAATGGTCTAATTTTAAATTATAAATTGTAATGGTCTAATTTTAAATTATAAATTATAATGGTCTAAGCTAAAATTATGAATTACAATGGTTTAAATTTAAATTATAAATTATAATGGTTTAAATTTAAATTATAAATTATAATGGTTTAAATTTAAATTATAAATTATAATGGTTTAAATTTAAATTATAAATTATAATGGTTTAAATTTAAATTATAAATTATAATGGTTTAAATTTAAATTATAAATTATAATGGTCTAAATTTAAATTATTAATTATAATTGGTCTAAATTTAAGTTATAAATTATAATTGGTCTAAATTTAAATTATAAATAAATTATAATTGGTCTAAATTTAAATTATAAATAAATTATAATTGGTCTAAATTTAAATTATAAATTATAATTGGTCTAAATTTAAATTATAAATAAATTATAATTGGTCTAAATTTAAATTATAAATAAATTATAATTGGTCTAAATTTAAATTATAAATAAATTATAATTGGTCTAAATTTAAATTATAAATTAATTATAATGGTCAAAATCTTAATTAGAAATTAGTGTAATGGTCAAAATCTTAATTAGAAATTAATTTAATGGTCAAAATCTTAATTAGAAATTAATTTAATGGTCAAAATCTTAATTAGAAATTAGTTTAATGGTCAAAATCTTAATTATAAATTAATTTAATGGTCAAAATCTTATTTAGAAATTAATTTAATGGTCAAAATCTTATTTAGAAATTAATTTAATGGTCAAAAATCTTAATTAGAAATTAATTTAATGGTCAAAATCTTAATTAGAAATTAATTTAATGGTCCAAAATCTTATTTAGAAATTAATTTAATGGTCAAAATCTTATTTAGAAATTAATTTAATGGTCAAAAATCTTATTTAGAAATTAATTTAATGGTCAAAAATCTTATTTAGAAATTAATTTAATGGTCAAAAATCTTATTTAGAAATTAATTTAATGGTCAAAAATCTTATTTAGAAATTAATTTAATGGTCAAAAATCTTATTTAGAAATTAATTTAATGGTCAAAAATCTTATTTAGAAATTAATTTAATGGTCAATTTATCCGTCATTGTTCAAATTATAGCCTCTTATTCTCGATTTGGTATTAATGCAATGAACCTTTACCTAAACTATGGCCAAGAGAGTCGTAGTAATTTCAGTTCCGTCTGAGGTCAATCACTTTCTCGAATTCAGTGAACCATCCATTCGATATAAACATTAGGCTTTTAACGAATCAAGTTTTCTTTCATAAATCAAAGTGGGAAACTCAGTTACTGTTATTCAAATCATATTTTAATTTTATTTCATTTTTCAAAAATATAAATTAACCCCGTTTTGCTATTAAATACGGTAAAAATTATTAGTTTTGCCATGGTCTATAACACAGACAAATTACAAGTACGCCATCGGCTATATATTATTATCCTTTTAATAATATTAATAACGAAGTCTTTCTCGAACAGTCGAACTTCTAAGGCTGGTGAAACACACGTGCCATTTTTTTTTTTAATTTATTTCGTTTCATAATAATTATTATTTGCGAGTGATAAAAAATTTGTTTATTTAAATTTTAACTTTGGAAATTGAAAAAATTGGAATAACGTTGGTTTTACTTTTCATTTCAATGTATTAGCATATAATAACGAAAGAAATTAGGTTATCAAATTTTGGTCTAAAATTGTCCAAATTCGAAATTTTAACAGAATTCGACCAAATAAACCAAATTAAAAATTGTGAATTCAACAGAAATGGATTAAAATTTGAAAATCTTTTCCACTTTCGTTTGAATTCGCTTGGTATTTGGCGCGAGATCAATTTATCGAGCCCCGAATCGAGTCAAGTTTAATGTCTTTTGATTTACAGGGTTGCCACAGGTCAGGGAAAACAGGGAAAAGCCAGGGAATTTGAAAATGAACCAAAAAAGTCAGGGAATTTAAAGATATTTTAAGAAGCCAGGAAATTACTATCATTATCTGCAGAAAAGATTTGAAGCTGACCGTGTCAGTTATATAGATTAGAACAAAGCTATGCTTGCAAAAGGTTTGGCGAACGAAATTATATAAAAAATAAAAGGTTAAACATTGGGTAGTATCAAAAGGGGATAGAAAGTAAAAAGGGCGCCTCTCCCTAAACTACAAGCCTTTACCTGCAGAGTTCCTGAAATATGGAGAACAAAATACTTACCCCCATTCCCCCCTATATTTTGGCCAATCACGAGGACTCTAACCTCACAGGTCCTCACTACAATATCGATTTTTTTCCTCTCCCGTAAGTAGTTCTCCGATTGTAGCGAACCTATCGGCCGGAAAGGTTAATATCGTTTGCTAGTTTACAGAGAAGCATTTTGCATAGGCGGTTAAGCATGGAAGTCCCAACCTCGGGGAAGTGATTAGGAATTGTGTTAATTGTGTGATTGATCAATCTGGTCTAAGTAAAAATATATTAAATCTTATGGAGGCTAAAGTTACTTTGAAAAACTTAATTATTAATACGAATGGCCAGTTTAATATACTTTTGAAAACATGAAGATGATGCGCCTGGTGGCTATTCTAGCTTTTTCGTGGCCCAAGTGGATTTACCATAAGGATATTTATTTTTGGGACAAAAATATTAAAATTATAGTTTATGTTAATAAGTTTTTTACATTTATTTCTTTAAAACTGTAGATTATTAAAATATATTCACTAGAGAAACTACTACTTGGTTGGCGTTAGAACTATTTTTCGGCCTCTTCGCTCATATTTTAGTGCTACGGCACAAAAAGATCTTACGCCAATAAGGGGGGCTGGGAATTCAGAGGGGAGATCAGTAGTTCTCCATATTACAGGTTCTAGACTCAAAGTCCAGTAGCGCCCTTTTTACTTTCTATCCCCTTTTGGTAGTATTAGCTGAAACGATCAGGGAAAATCGTTGGACAAGTTCAGGGAATTTGAATCTGAAAAAACTGTCGCAACCCTGTGATTACCTTAAAACCATAGGTCTTTGTAAACATCTGGTTAATTCCTTCCTGATTTTAAAATGGACTATAGTCCAGTTCAGCTGAGCAAAGTTTAAAGACCCATTCAGACTATAGGATTTTTGCTCAAAAACTTGTGTTAAAACTAATCTCGAAATGTGAAAGCCAAAGTTGTACAACTTTAGCTGATTCAACATTGCGATTTTTTATCGCCCCATCGACCGATTTCTACAAATAAACTTGTACAGCAAAGGTTGCGCGAAGGTTTTCAGCAAAAATCCCATAGTCTGAATGGGCCTTTAAATTGTGACTTAGTCATGTTTTTAAAGAAAGAAACGCGTGGAGTAGATGGTGTTAAGTTTTTATCCTTAAAAACTGTTTTTGCCTCATTGCGGGTTTTACTCTTTTAAATCCCATAAATTTTTATTTAAAGATTAGTTAATTGAAATGATTTATAAGTCAACGGATAATATCTGCATATAATTCAGTAAATCTATCAAATCAATAACTTTAATTTATTCAAACTCCGAGCACTATATAGATAGTATTTTTATTATTAGTTCGTTTCGTCTGGTAGTAGGCTCATTAATATTAATGCAGAGATTTCTTGGTTTCTTCCCAGTGTAATTTTATAATAATTAATGAAATTATAGATTAATGAAACTATATCTGCAACTCAACCGTTATTAGATGTTTCTTGAAGTCTTAAGCCTATAGGTCCACGGATAAATTCGATATTTGGTGCACTAGGGACCTCTAGAACGACCTATATTGACAAAAAAAAAAAAAAAAAAAAAAAAAAAAAAATTAAAACGTGTTTAAACGATAACGGTAAGACATATTCTGGAATAATTACTTTCACGAGAGAGATTACGGGCCAGCCTCTATGTCACGTGGAAGAATGCTCCAGAATTAATTATTGATTGAATATTCATCACGAAGTAAAACACTTTAATTTTTTTTTGTTCGAATATTATTTCACGAAGAAATAAATATTTGATAGTTTTTGAAGGGGTAAAAGGTTTTGTTTTGTAGAAAAAATGCTAGATGGCGTTTAAACTTGTCTCTTAAAAATATTTTAAATTTAAATTTTTATTATTCGTTAAATAAATGCATAGTGAAAGATATGGAGGAAAAAAAAACACGTGGTATGACGTCACTAAGCTTAAATACTACGTAATTATTTATTTTTACCGTTGCCCTTATATCAATTGGGACTAGCCGATTTCCAGAAACCGTAATTTTCTAACGTTAGCGACAACTCTGACCTTTCCTCGTAAAATACCCAAAAATACGCTTTAATCTAATTGTAATATAGTTCAAATAGTACGTCATCTTTTATAAACATTCATTAGGTACTTCATTCATGTCGCAGTTAATTAAAATAATTAACAATCCCACAAAAAAAACCATGATTTCTGAATTAACCACCCTCTTAATTCCCCTTTTAAATTAAAACGCGAATTAAATTTGGTTTCAAATGAAAAATCGGTAACAGAGCCGCTTTAATAAAAAACCCACTCCAATTGACATAATTTTCTTTAATGATTTGTTATATAACTAATTATAATACTTATATTGTTTATTATAAACGCGGTGAAATGGATATCTTTCGGGTTTAAAGGTTTAGATTTTTGATACTATTTCCTTTAAAGGGAGAATGCAGTCTAACAACAAGCGTTTTTTTATCTATTATCGTTTAAATATGCCTAATCAAACAATAATTAAAAAAATTAGAAACAAATCTTAAACTAGAAATAAATTACCATCAAAATAGGCTTAGCTCGATTCATTAATATTTGTTTGTAAATTTTACTGGTTGGTTAATACTATTTAAACGATAAGGAATCGATAAAAAATCACTTGTTTAGGCTGCATTCTCACTTTAAGAAGATGAACCAGAAAAAATATAGTGGTATTAATTGAACTTTTGCATTTTTCTTCGTTAGGGGCTTAGAATGGTCTAATTTTCCTAAAGAAAAACAGGTTAAGACAGTGTTAGTTTAGATTCTTTCTATAGGGAGCCTTCCCTTTGGCTAACTTACTTAAAATCAAGTTTTTTCTAACTCTAGGCCATATAGGTACGTGCAATAAAGAATTCGTACCTCTTTCAAAAACTTTCAGCACTTTTTATGAATTTTGATCTTTATAATAAAACTAGGATTTTAACGCAATTACGTATAAAAGGAAAAATTAAATTTAAAAATCTACTTTAAAGCGCAAAAATCGGGTTATTACTCTTTTTATTTAAAATTAAAAGATGGTCACGTTTATCGATTTTAAACCACTTTCTATACGATAGATTTTCGCTGGTTTCTTAGAATAATATATTTATTAAAGGGACTGTGTAGACACTGAAATTCAATCTTCTTAAAACATATTTTAATCCCAAGTAAATTCGAGTTTTAGTTGAATTAAATTCATTAAAATATTCGAAAATTTTTATCCTAATCCCGAGGGGCTGACACTCGCGAACTCAGGTGTACAAAATGTTTGAGCTCTTTGCACTATCAAAGCTGAACTCGGAGTTCATGAGAGTACGAACTCAATGCACTGTCAAAGCTGAACTAAGGTGTACAGCGAATTCAAGAGTGTCGGACCCCTCGAGGAATCCTTAGGTGTAATTGATTTGAATATTTATTATTCGTAATAAATATGTTTATAATAATCCAAATTTTTAACATTTTCTAAACCGCCTTAGCTTTTGCCATATTGTAATCTCTTCTTATATGTAATCCAGATGTTCATTGGCTAAAAAACCTTTTCATGATAACTAAGGTACATTTCAATAAATTTGTTTTATTTTCTTCGAATTGTAATTGCGAATTTGAATTATATTTCTTATTTTACACGAATTCTAAGTGTGAATATTCTTATCCAATAACACGAGTAAAGCCCCGTTTTCAATCAAATCTTGATTGAAAACGGCCCACGGCTTGATCAAATGACCGAGAATCCAAAACATTAAAGTGGTGTATTTCTTACTATTCATATTTAGATCACTCGTTTTAGAATTTAAGTTTGGTTTTCCTAGAATCAATCTCTTCAAATATACCGTATATTTTACTTTGGTTTTCGAATGAATCCCTCGAAGGAGGCATTTCATTTTTATTTGCGGTTTCAAATGAATTATTATTGAACTGGTTTTTTTAATTTATGACTTTCCAATGGCACTACGGAGTAAGCGACTATCTTGTTCAACTCTTGGTCCTATACCGATTTATACGCGATAGATAGAAAATTTAATTAGATGGGTTAAAGGGAAACTTGGAGCTAAAAATAGGAATGTCAGCTTTTGAATTTTTTTTCCGAATCATTATGCCAAAAAAACGTATTCGAAATTTTTTTTAAACAATTATTAGACACGTTTTAGTGGTTAAATTATTTTCTAAAGTTTGGTTAGAGCTCGGAATCGGATAATGAATAACTTAGGATATAGATTGATTCGGATATCCATTAGTTCGGATATTTTAATCTTGGGTAAATTGTTTGTTAATATAAAACCACAAATTATATAAACAGATGCGTATCAAATGGATACCAATTATCCGGAGATAATTTTAAGCTCGATTAATAAACAAATTACTCGTTTATTAGAACGGATAAAAATACTATGTTTCTCGAAATCCGTGTAGAATGAAATATAATAATTATATTTGAAAGGAACCAAATAAATGACTACAATCTAGCTTCGAGATCTCAATTTGGGTTAAAATCGGCGAAGAAACTCGAGTTTCAAATTGTTCTTATCGCCGAATTAATAACTAGTATAACGTTTCAATTTCTTATAACAATGAGTACGAATAAAAAGTTTGCCGTTAACTCGAATAACAAATGTATCTATTTTCGCGAACCAATAATATCTGATCTAAGTTTGGTTAAGATTGTATGTAAGTGAAGTATAAATTCGGGCCAATCATATTATTTTTAAGCCTTCACGATAGTTTAAAAACGTCGCCAGATGGCGAAAGCGACGCTTTCGGAATAAATTGGGATATCTGTATCGTACGTTGAAGGCGGGAGCCGTTGGGTTTTTCCGATTGGTTCGTTTTTATACTTCATTTACATTCAAACTTAACCAAACTTTAGAAATTCATTTTAACACCTAAAATGTCTTATAATTCTCGAATACGTTTTTTGGCATGGTGATTCCGAAAATAAATTCAAAATTTGTTCCAATTTTAACTCATAGTTCCCCTTTAATATAAATTCCCAAGCAATTAACAAGAAACACGACTTATTGCGGTTATAAGTAACCCGGATAATTTTAATTTTCGTATAGTACCCTATAACTATGAGTAAAAATTGACAACGTTCCTTCCCAATTATTCACGCCGTTTTATATTACCCGCTTAATCTTTTAAAAATTACAGAAATACTATTTTGGTGGAATAAATATAAAAGTAAATTGGGGACACCTTCTTTTCGATTTCTAAGAAATGTTTTTTATTATTTATATAGGATACTATAGATTGCCGTTATATAATTTTTATTTTCGTGATTTATCGAATTTAAGGTAATTTAAAAAAATCTTTAATCGATAGAAATGTAACAGATATTTAAATCGTTCGGAATCTTTGGAGCGTCATTTGTTGGCGTATCATCTTCATAAATCGATTTATTATTTTCAACCGGTTTGGAAAGGTCAAAATTGAAAATTTCAAGGTCAACTGTAAAGATCATTTGTCAAAGAATGAAATTATTTGTTTGAAAAGTCAATTTTAACATTCGAAACGGTTTGAAAACGATTTCAAAGTTGCTAGTGTGAACGTAGCTCTATTGACTGTTAGTATGAAGCCGAATCGGTTTGAAACTTGTTCCCGAAGCAGAGACGATAAATCGATTTGTGTTTGACGTTCACACAAAGACCCCAAAGCCTAGCATGAACGCCATTTTTATATAACGCTTAACAAAATCGTTGAAACATCGAGGTTTCAAAAGGATAATATAATAATTTATTCAAAATGATAATATTATAATTTATTCAAAATGATAATATTATAATTTATTCAAACGGCTTATATGAAAAACTATGCCTATATGAAATATGGAAATAAAACAAAGTGGGAAACGTGAGGAATTTTAAGCAATTGTGACTAATAAGAAATTTAAAACCAAATACGATAAACATGAGGTATTTAAAGCAAGCATTGGGAATGTGGCCCAATAAGTAAACTAAAACCAAATACGATAAACACGAAGAATTAAAACCCAATAAGACAAAATTAGAAATAAAAGCCAATATTTCATAAATGAGAAGTACAATCCAATATGTCATAATGAGAAATACAATCCAATATGTCGTAATGAGAAATACAATCCAATATGCCATATAATGAGAAATACAGTCTAATATGTCATATAATGAGAAATACAATCCAATATGTCATAATGAGAAATACAATCCAATATGTCATAATGAGAAATACAATCCAATATGTCATAATGAGAAATACAATCCAGTATGTCATAATGAGAAATAAAATCCAATATGGTATAAATGAGAAATAAAATTCAATTTGGTATAAATGAGAAATACAATCCAATATGTCATATAATGAGAAATGCAATCCAATATGTCGTAATGAGAAATACAATCCAATATGCCATATAATGAGAAATACAGTCTAATATGTCATATAATGAGAAATACAATCCAATATGTCATAATGAGAAATACAATCCAATATGTCATAATGAGAAATACAATCCAATATGTCATAATGAGAAATACAATCCAGTATGTCATAATGAGAAATAAAATCCAATATGGTATAAATGAGAAATAAAATTCAATTTGGTATAAATGAGAAATACAATCCAATATGTCATATAATGAGAAATGCAATCCAATATGTCATATAATGAGAAATACAATCCAGTATGTCATATAATGAGAAATACAATCCAATATGTCATATAATGAGAAATACAATCCAATATTTCATAAATGAGAAATACAATCCAATACGTCATAATGAGAAATACAATCCAATACGTCATAATGAGAAATACAATCCAATACGTCATAATGAGAAATACAATCCAATACGTCATAATGAGAAATACAATCCAGTATGTCATAATGAGAAATAAAATCCAATATGGTATAAATGAGAAATAAAATCCAATATGGTATAAATGAGAAATAAAATCCAATATTGCATAAATGAGAAACAAAATCCAATATTGCATAAATGAGAAACAAAATCCAATATTGAATAAATGAGAAATAAAATTCAATTTGGCATAAATGAGACATACTATCCAATATGTCATAATGAGAAATACAATCCAATATGTCATAATGAGAAATACAATCCAATATGTCATAATGAGAAATACAATCCAATATGTCATAATGAGAAATACAATCCAATATGTCATAATGAGAAATACAATCCAGTATTAATGAGAAATACAATCCAGTATTAATGAGAAATACAATCCAGTATTAATGAGAAATACAATCCAGTATTAATGAGAAATACAATCCCATATGGCATAAATGAGAAATTAAAACCAAATGTGATTAATAACAAAAATTAAAAACATTTCCAAATGTGGCAACACGAGAAATTAAAACCAAATATACATGCGCCATGGACTAATTATAGTATACACAGGGACGAGTGGCAGACACAGATTTCCCTTATAGCGCCGCGTCCGAGTCTTATTAAATGTCGTGCCCTGTTTTTACCCCCCCGACCAAATCTAGCCGAGTCTAAACGAAAAAAAAAAAAAAAAAAAGGAAACAGAATTATGCGGCTAATGCCATCTTTCCGCCGTGAACTGAACTATTTTATTCAATGTAGTTTAAAATTTTCGTCTGCTTATAAGCTAGGATATATTTCTAAACGCTTATTTTAGTCTCGTTTGTTAAAATTTAACGAATTATTAGTTGGTTAGTCTTACGTTTTAGAGATTAATTATGAGGAAAAAGCTGTGCGTTTACCCGTCTTGCAAAAGCGATTCACGGTATTTATATAAAGAGCATATGAAAGGTGTATTCTTCATACCATTCCCAAAAGCAAAGAAAAGTTTTGACAAGTACCTGGAGAATGTGTAAAATCTCCAAACAATGTCACAAACGTTTGAGCACTAAAATTCATCGCGAATTCGCGATAAATCTAAACACGTGCGTAAAGGCATAACTTTATAAATCTTGTGCTAGTATTTTTCCCCGCGTTCCTACCCCCTTTTGACTCGGTTTGTCGTTAGTTCCCAGAAATGCCGCTGGAGCGCGCATTTAACAATCGTTAGCCAGAAAATTACTTCTGCCACTCGTCCCTGTGTATACTATAATTAGTCCATGCATGCGCTGCTTTCATGCTGAACGGAAGCAATACTACTTCGCTATAGTTCTCACTATAGAAATCTTTAATAAGATAAATGTTTATGAAAATAAACTTATCCAGTTTTTCAATTTTCAAATAATTTTTTTTCAAACAAAAAATTAATTTTTAACATAATTTTTTTTCAAACAAAAAATTAATTTTTAACATAATTTTTTTCTCAAATTCCTATGGGGTGTTTTAATATTTCTTTCTTTTGCGTCTTTCGAAAATAGTTCGGCTTATACGGAGCGTGTAATATATCGCTTTAAAAGCGAATCAAATTAATTAACATATTTGCGTCCGTTTCGTATAATGCAAATTACATTAATGCACCGATATAATTATTATTTCTTACGTTTCAAAGATACTTTAAGCTCCCTCAGTGCATTGCAAACTATAACTTAAATCAACTCAATGAAGTGGGCTTTAGATTTAATTTCCGCACCATCGATTCTCTAAATTTTAATTTTAATAATACGGAAATCTTTTGGGGGCTTTTTTTTCATATTTTTTTAAAGAAAACCATATATATAAATCTCATTTAATTTTAATTAACCTTAATTTTCTGGGATAAAGGGGTTATTACAGTACAAAAGCTGTTATACAATTTTGGTACCGGTAATTTCGAATCGGATTTATTAGTCCTTGACGCCCTTAGGCTACCTTATCTTACAAAATTTATATTTTTTTAGGTATTTTAATATTTTATGAAACGAGCATGAAAATATTTTGTTCTGAATGTTAAATTTTAAATGAAAAGCTGAATATCTTGTATTTTTGCAGGATGACCATATTTCCCATATTTTCAATGTGTTAATTCCCATAATTTCGATTCCTTATCGTTTAAATTGACCTAATCCACCAGTAAAATTACAAACAAATATTAAACTAGAAATAAATCTAAAAATTACTCGGATTCGTAGAGATCCTGAATTTCTTCGCGCTGATAGGTCATCGAATAACTGACTGCTGTTGGAAGTCTCACGGAGATCTCGCCTTAAGGACTAGAGCTTGGAATCGGATATCTTCTGTTATTCGTATATATTTTAATTTCGGATAAAATTGTAACTAAAAAATGAAATTTCTATATGTTAAATGTATAAGGTTTACCCGAAGATAAGCGTTTGGATCTTTATCTACCATAATTACTCGTATTCAAACGTATAACGATGGGTAAGAAAATTCAAGTTTATAGAATTAGTCTAAAATATAAGAAAAATATTTCAAATTGACTTTTAATTTAAAGAATATAAATAAAACAACGAAACTAAGATTTTAAGTCATCTTTTTATTCATTATTTTCACAAAAATAATTTTGAAATTTTTTATCCGAACGTTTATCGCGGATAATATTCTAAGATAAGGCCATTATCGGATAAAAACGGATATGGATTATGTTTTTTACTTTATCTTCGAATAAGTTAACTCGAATGAAAAATAGTCTATTTTTAATCAAACAGATAATATAAATCAGAATTTAGATTTTATCCAATTAATAAAAATTATACGAATTCCGAGCTCTATTAACGACGAGCCTTTGCTCATTGGTCGCGAAGAAATTTAGGATCTCCATGAATCCAGCTAAGCCTATTTTAGGGGTAAGTTCTAAAATTATCTTGCTGGTGGATTATGCCTATTTAAACGATAAGGAAACGATAAAAAATCACTTATTGTTAGGTTGCATTCTCCCTTTAAGACAACAAATTTTAGCTAAAATACAATTATATTACATATCTGACTTCATTCAAAAATGAATTAACCTTTTTTTTTTGTACCTATTTTTCAAATTCCCCGACTTATCCAGGAACCTTCAAAAAGATTTAAATATATATTTAAATTTGAACCAGTTTCCCTGTCTTAAGAACCTTCGATAAAGCTTTTTTTTTTATTTCAAACCTTGTTTTCGAAAGATATTTAAAATTTAATTAACATATAGTTATAAATTAAAAAATATTTTCCCAGAAAAACACATTTTAATCAGGGCCATATTAGCGCATATGCCCAATGGGCCCAAACCGGGGGGCTCCGGATTTTAGAGTGCGCCATCCATACCCATCATCCCAGAGGGGCCCTGAACCCGATAGTGGGCCTAAGGCTCCCGAAATCATTAACGCGGCACTATGCTAAAAGTTGCTGGAGAAAAATATTAAAAAATTAGGAACTCTTAATCGAGAATTCGAGAAAGAGAACCCTCACAAAAATTTAAGCAAGTTTTTTTCTGTCCATATAATAACCTTCGTCGGTGTTTTTTTATTTCAAGCCTTGTTCTCGATTCTCGAAAGAGATTTCGAATTTAATTAATTAATATAAATCAATCTTAACCCAGAAAAACACACATTCTTATACTAAAAACTGCTGAAAAAATATTCAAAAGTTAGGAACTTTTAATCTAGATGAGGAAGGTGACCTTTCACCTATTTTGAATTGTTTGGCACACGATAACCTTTCAGCCCGACATTTATTACGTGTTTTTTTTTTTTTTCTTAACCGCAGCGTCTTCAACTGATTGTCGCGAGACAGACTAGTATGATAAATCTCCAGTGTACAGGGTGACCACTTTTCCTATATTTCCTATTTTTTCCTATATTTTCACCTCCTTCCTATTTTCTCCTATAATTTAATGGCAATTCCTGTAATCTCCTATATTTCTACTCAAAATCTCTAGTTAAGGGTAAGTTATAAATCATACTGTCAGCTGTGGCTGTATAAGATTATTTTAGCTTGACTGTACATTTTCCAGTTAAAATAGTCTGTAAAATTCCATACTATTTAAGCAATTGGATCATATTAATACCATGTTTAAACCGGTGGCGAGAGTTGTGATGCAATAATAAACATGGTTCCTACTTTTAATCAATTATTTTCCTATTTTATCATATATTTTACACTTATTTCTTCCTATTTTATCCTATATTTCGCAAAAGTTTCTATATAGGATTTTCAAATTTTCAGTGGTCACCCTGACCTAGGCATAAACCGATAGAAAGAAGGTATTTCCTAGGTTAATATAAAATAATAAAATTAACATGAGCCACTCGTTAAAGACTATTTCGCCACTGATGGAAATCTAGCAAAAATCCAAAAATGACCCCTATCTTGAAATGGCAGTAACTTTTTTATTTTAACACCTAGGCATAAACCGATTGAACCATTAGAAAGAAGGTATTTCCTAGATTAATTTAAAATAATAAAATTAACATGAGCCATACGTTAAAGACTATTTCGTCACTGATGGAAATCCAGACAGCGGTCATTTTAATTTCTACTGGCAACTGCAGGTAGATGACAGTCGTATTAATTTAAGGTTAATTATACTTTTCCTGGCGCCATCTATTCAGCTGTCATTAATAATTAAAAAGGCATCGTTTTGGAAATCAAGTTCGGAATCCAAACAGTCACGTGGCTTGGCAGAGTGATTAATTATCGATTCTTCTACTAATTGTAAGACCTATTCGCGTAGTTAATCATTCGGGATTATGTATCCCAATGATTTAAAAAAAAATAAAATAGATCCAGATTTCACTGTTCTTCTAAATTGAACCCCTCCAACTAATCGCATAACGCCTTGCCTTATAGTGAGCAAAGTACTCGTGTAAAACGAACTTATAGCGCGCAGGGTGACCAGACTTCCTATTTTTTCAATGTCTTCCTATGAATTCCTATAATATAAGGTTTTCTCCTATATTTTCACTTTTTTCGGTTATCAGGTTGTTCATTTTCAAATAAAAGTATAATTTAAAATTTCTGAAAAATATAAAATTCCCACCAAAGGCATCGAGTCAAAAACAGAAGAGATTAAGATTTTAAAGAAAATCAAATAGCGATAAATATGTGGTGAAAATATTAAATCAACGGCGTATTAAAAGATATCCTATTTTTTTCCTATAAATTCGCTGTTATTTATCCTATATTTCCTTATATTTTCGTTATTATTTATCCTATATTTCCTATAATTTTAAATTTTCAATCCTATTTTCTCCTATAATTCGCCTTTATATTTCCTATTTTTCCTATAAAACTTTCTTTTTTCCCAGGTCACCCTGTGTGTAGTCTAGATTGTTTTTGGCCAAAAATGAACTTTATAAACATTCCCTGTTAGACGAAAAAATTTCCTTTTGATTGAAAACCCGCCTTAATTAGTAATAAAATTGGTTCGCGTAACAAAAAGTTGTTTATTGGTTAGGTACTTTGACCAGTTCTTTTAAGAAATAAAATATTGCTACACTATTCCTTAAGAATCATTTTACATTTACGTACGTAAGTTGATTTCATTTATATTTTCCTGCAAATGTTGTATGTGTTAATGAACTTGAATTTTCAGTAGTTTTTCGTTTACTATGTAAAAAAAAAAAGATCCTTTAAAATTTAACCATGCATAAAGAGCTTTAATATCTATTGTATGTAAATTATACGAAAATTACTATTATCTTTTATCATAAAATAACTTAACATAAGTATGTCAATTAGGCTCTATCCGACGAGAACAGATAGAGTAGTCGTCTCCTTATGCTTCTTTTTCTCGATACAGCTGAAATTCTGTAGTGAAGAATCTGCTTACTTAGTCCATTGCGAAGTCCGCTATGTAGTGAAAAAAGGGGGTTTTGAACTCATTTTAATTATGGGTAATGAGCTTTATGGCATACTCGGCTTTAATTATTGTCCTTATTCTGTTATTTATAAGGCGTTAAAATGATAGAACTTCTAGATCGACATGCTCTACGCTTTTTGTACATTTTTATTTTCAAATAATAATATGTGAGCCTCTTAAAGGAAGGATGCAACCTAACAAGTGATTTTTTTTATCGATTCCTTATCGTTTAAATAGGCCTAATCCAACAGTAAAGAAAAATAAAATCAGGAGTAGACATTGGTGTTATAAAGTACACATTTTCTAAATTATTTTATAGTAATAAAATCCTGCCTCGCCACTAATATAACTCGAGCAAAACATTTCCAAAAATGACCCATATTTTAAAATGGCAGTAATTTTTCTCTACGATCACCAAGTCATAATCCGATAGCACCATTAGAAAGAAGATATTCCATAGATTAATTAAAAGTAATAAAATTGGCACGAGCCATTTGTGAAATATTATTCCGCCATTTTAATTGAAACTGTAGGAAAGAGGTTTGCTTGAAAGTCATGCTCGGAATTTGAAATCGTTTATTTACTAATTCTTTACGATTAACCGTAACATTTCCGCTAATTTAACCGTTATCTTTATTTTAATTTATCTTTAAATACGATTATCTAAAAAAAAATCACACTAACGGTTAAGCTGTTAACCGTTTGTTCATTGGATAAAGTTTCTAAGATTGAATGAAAAATATATTTCGGGAAATTTCGCTCCGTAATTATTTTGAACAATACGATGGTGGTCCTCGATTATTCGGAGTGTAATGCTAATTTTTTTTTGTCGAATATCTTTAAAATAACCAGAAAAATTTACGCAAATATGATTTAGAAACAATATTTATGTTATTTTTTAATAATTCCACCATTAAATTAATAAATAAAAAAAACTCGCTAAGGAGTTAACTTCACGGTTAATCGTGAATAATCGTTTAAATTGAACTAAAATTCTTTATAAACCAACATTAAATTGCTAGATACGGTTATATTAATACAAATAAATTCCTTATTGATAAATTTATCTGATTTGTTTTTCGTGATAATAGTTACATTTCCGACTTCCGTTCCTAATCGAAAAAGGTTATTTTTTTTTAATCTAAACTGAGATATTATCTCTTAATGCATTTATTTTTGTACCACACCACCTTATCAAACGTTAAAAGTTTATCCCAGTCACCAAGCCCTACTTAAACCTAGAATTCAAATTTATAACGAGGAATAAAGTTACTTTGTGATATTTTCCCCAATTTCAAAATCGACAACCGACCGTTAAACGTATAAATATAATTAATAATATTTCTTTTAAATCCATTTTCAATATAAAACATGTTTATACTTTTATAGATTAATCAAGAAACTAGTTCTCCTTCAACCTTTAACTCTAGAAACCTCTTTCGATAAATAAATCCTAGCGACATATTAGGATTAAATAAGAAAAAGTAAAATAAAATCCACATTTTCGAAGCAATTTCCCCTTAAAAAGTAGAGTACCCCGGTTTTTTACACCTGATAGAGAGACAGTGATTAAGAAACGGAAAATTTTCAATTTATTGTGAAAAAAACTAGATTTATAAACTAATAAAAGTGTTAGAACCGGTTGATTGAACCCACTTTATCTATTTTGTCGTTAAAAAAACGGATTGACTCTATGACCTTTTACAAAATATTTTAAAAAGTCAAAATATTTAAATAACGGAATACGATTTTTTTTGGATAATTTAATTTTTAAAGGAAGAAGAAAAACTTGTCTTCTGGATATAGATAAGGTTTTTATATTAACTTACAATTGACATATCGGTAAGACCTCGTTACTATAATCTTAAATTAAAACTGAAACGGAATTAAGGACTCTCGCTAGATTTTTTTTTAAGCGTACTGATTTCAAAACGATACTAAAAGGCGTAGAAACAGTTTAATAATTAACTTATTAATATATAAAATCGAATTAAATTAACCCCTTGTAAAATGTCTGTACTTCTCACTCATGAAAAATCAATTCAAAATAGTCATGTCTATCTTGGATTGTTCATGAACTTCAAATGGAAATTATTTAAGCTACGGTCACACTAGTATTTCTCAATCGATTTGAAACGGTAAAATCAAGCCGCTATTCAAATCTCCAGGAATCGTTTTAAGCGTTATATGTTCACGCATTACCTTTATGAATCGATTTATTGTAACTTCAGCTATCGGTTGTTGAAACTAGTTCCGAAGCAGTTTCGAAAAATCGAATCAAATCGATTTGAGAAACTACGGTTTTCCGTTCACATGACTCTAGCGAAACATTTTGAAACGGGTTAAATCGATTCCAACGCCTAGTATGAACGCGGCTTTAGTATTTTCGGAATGATTCAAAATTTATATACATTTGTCATCGAAATTTTTAAAATATAAATTCCCCCGAATACTACGTCTTCACTATGGTCATGTGATTTCGCTATTGAAGAGCCTACAGTTGACTCTCGCGCGTTCTGGTAACAGCGGCGCGGTCTTTTTCGTATAAGTACTTAAGTAATTAACGAAAATTATCGTTAATTAAATTCCAGTAATAAGCTACGTCATATATCGGAAAAAAATACTTGTTCATTTTTGATATTTTCAAAGAACTCGTCGTATGAAGTTTTGAAAATTGCGTTTTAATAGCATGATATAACTAAAAATATAATCGCGGGTAAATCATGCAAGGATGATTCACTTGTGATATAATCCATTGGCATTCGGAAAAAAAAGGGTTACAGTCTCACTTTAAGAACATTACTTTTTCTATGAACTATTTAAAAACCAGATAAATCCAGTTTTAAATATTACAAAAAAGTCTGAAAAAACCTAAATTGATATCTCATTATATTACGCAGATCTGATAATGCCTTTATAGTTCACCTCAATAATATCGATATCAATAAAATGAAAAATTCTAAAGCTTTAGATAATTCTTAACCAAATCTGTTAACATCTGGTTGAAATAAATTATGCAAAACAATTTTAACGAACCAGTTAACCTCAACCTGTAAGTGATAAGGTAACTTTAGCGCGTTTTATTTTTTTTTTTTTTAAATAAAATTATTTAATCCAAAAAGAAATATGTAGGTAGCATAGTTGATATTTTAATTTTAAAGTTTATTAAAAACGCGTCAATCCAGAGGTATGGTGCTTTAATAACTTATTAGAAACGTAATAATATAATCCATAGGAATTATCAATCCTGTTAAAGGCCTAGGATTACTTCTGCCTGTCACCCTGGAAACAAACTCAGCCTTCATGCTTTCTTTTACCTCGCTACCCAATAGGAAGCTCAGATGGTCAGCCCGGCTTAGGTTCATTTGCTCGACTTCCAATTGATCGACAAGGAGTCCGTTTGATCGACTACCGTTTGATAGACTCCCATTTGATCGACTCCCATTTGATCGACAAGCCATTCCAATTGATCGACAGCCCAGTTTTTAAAATCATAAAAAAATTTCTGGAATAAAATAGTTTCGAATAAAGTACTTACGACCCGTCACTCTTGTAATATTTTAGGTTAGGTTAGATTGGTTAGGTTAGGTTAGGTTTAGGTTAGGTTAGGTTAGGTTTGGGTTAGGTTAGGTTGGTTAATCTATTTATAATCGTTATTTGAAGTTGACCAATTGGGAAACGATCAAATGCACCCTTTGTTGTCGGTAATTTGGCATTAGGCATCAATCATTTGATCCCTTTGTCGATCGTTTGGGAGTCGATCAAGTGGACCCTTTGTCGATCATTTGGGAGTCGATCATTTGGGTGTCGATCAAGTGGACCTCTTGTCGATCATTTGGGAGTCGATCAAGTGGACCCAAATCGGTGAGCCCACTTCCAGTGAAACAGGCAGGTGACAAGCGGAAGAAATCTTAGGCCTTTAAAGATAAAATAAAAAAATATATATATATTCATTTCTTGAATAGGTTTTTATTGGAAAATGGCAACTTATCATAGAATATTATTTGAGTTATACGTTCGGATAAGAACAATTTAAAAATAGATTTTTCTCTGTTTCATTGAATTCTTTTATTTTCCACGTATTCGAAGGAATGTGAATTTTTCTTTTCCAATCTTATACGTTTTAATTCGAGTAACTTGTTAATAGATAAATGGATAAACCCAACATGCATTTAACTATTATCTGAATTTACGAATTTCTTTATTCACAAACAATCAATCCGAAAATAAAATATCTAGAAAATTATGAAAAACTGAAGATAATGGTTTTCTGATTCCGAGAGCTATTCTTGAAATAATTCAATTATTCTAGTTTTAAATAAACTGCGTTGTTAGGAGGCCTTGGAATCGATTTAAACCGTTTCAAAACGTATCGCTAGAGTCGTGTGAGCGGAAAACCGTCTTTTCTAGAATCGATTTGATTCGATTTCTCGAAACTGCTTCGGGAACCAGCTTCATACCGATTCCGTTTCAACGAATTACAGTTGAAGATCATGTGAACAAGTGGCGTCCAAAGGTATTCTGAGCGATTTAAATAGCGGTTTGTTTTTATCGATTCAATTCGATTTGGATACACCAGTGTGACCGTAACCGAGCAAATTCGCAAAAACACTTTGATTTGTGAACTAAACGCTCACTTCCCCAGTAACGAAAACCATTTTCTTCTTTTTTTACAATCGCGCGTCCATTGTAAACATTGGAATCGATTCAAACAGTTTCAAAACGTTTCTCCGAAATTGAGAAACGGTTTCCCGTTCACATACGAATCGATTTGAATCGATTTCTCGAAACTGCTTCGGGAACCAGTTTCACAAAACGATTCTGACTCGACAACCTACGGATGAAAAGTCTGTTACGATGATACGTGAACAGACGGCGTTTAAAACGATTCCTAGGGATTTAAATATCGCTTTGATTTTACGATTAAAATCGATTTGGATAGTGTCAACGCGGCTAATGACTTATCGTTCTCTGCTAGTCCACAAGCTCGTTAGTGAATGTATTAGTCAACAGAACAAACTTTGATTTAACATTATGAGAATAGGGAATTAGAAACTCTTCCCTATCCTGGCCAAACGTGGTTAATCAAAATAAATCTTTAATCAACCGCTTTTTTAAGTTTCAATGCCACCATATTGATCTTTAAAGGTAAACTTGTTACGAAAAGCTAAAGCTAGAGCTCGACATTTGGACAAGAAAATATCCGTTTGTTTTATCTTTATTCGTAATTTGAAATTATCCACGGGGAGTCTATGATAAATGCATGTTATCGCGAATAATTTACTGAATAATATCGATTATTATTCATAAATAAATGATTAACCGTTTTTTATGGATTATCTTGTCCAAACGCCGAGCTCTAGCTAAAGCCCGCAAAAATAAACGTGTTTTCATTATTTAAAACTAGAGTAATTAAAGTTTATCGTGAATTAGTTTTTTTAACTGAAATTCTAAACGTAAATTAAAATAGTAATGGTTAAACTTAACTCTTTTTGTCATTGGCGATCGAATAATACAGGTCCGATTTCAATCGTTTGAATTTTAATTAATAGCTACGCGAATGAATTATGTAATGAATCTTTGAAAAATATAACGTAAATAACCAAAATTGGTTATTTTTATCCAATCGCCGAGCCCTACACAAGCCCTAATAATTTTGATTGGAACGGAGGTATGATTATTATCTCTTAAAGGGAGAATGAAAGGCAAAACAACCTATTTTTAATCGATAAAGAATTCTAAAATAATGAGAAAAACAATAATATAACGCACCAAAAATATTTCCTTATTTTATAATCAATTTCCAAAGTTCCGAAACTTGCGGATGCTAAGCCTTGGCTGCATAGCTCGGCGAACTAGGCGAGCACGAGCCGTATTTTTTTTAATATTCCCGTCTGAACTAGTCGCCAATCACGAGCGAGTACGCGTATTTTTAAAATACGCGTACTCGCTCGTGATTGGCGACAAGAACAGCCGCGAATATTAAAAAAAAAATACGGGTCGTGCTAGCCTAGTTCACCGGGCAAGGCAGCCTAGGCTTAGCATCGGAACTTTGGAAATTGATTATAAAATAACGAAATATTTTTGGTGAGTTATATTATGGTTTTTCTCATTATTTTAGCATCCTTAGTCGATTAAAAATAGCTTGTTTTCGGCCTTGCATTCTCCCTTTAATACAATTATTTCATATTTTTTGCACCACCTTATCAATTAATAAAATTTTATCCAATCACCGAGCCCTACTGAAGCCTATATATTAATATTTAGTAGATTGTTTGGTCTATGTTTAACAAAGACAGAAACAAAAGAAATTTCAGTAATTTTAATATATTACGTATATGATTATGCGACATAATAAGGAATTAATATTAAAAAAAAAAAAATCTTTAAAGTCCATCATTTTTGACGGGTAATAACTTTTAAATAGATCAATAATTAGTATTATTTACTACAATATCTTCAATATTACCGTATTTTAATGTAATATTTAACTGTATATACGGCTAATGAGAAAGAAATAGAGAGAGAAGGTAATAGGTATATGTGTATAGAATTACAGCTGTACCATGTTACGCACCGATTACCATGAAGGTTGAGCTCAATTCGAAAATTCCCTTTTTTTTCTCCAAAAGCGAATCCTAGACATATTTAGGTCGGATGTATTTTTTTTTTTTTTTTCTAATTTTTAGTTTTTCTATATATATTTATATATCCTTTTTATTACGGAATTTTCTTTACATTCGTTTTGATAAAATATGATGGTCTATTTTACCCCAATGTTCTTAAGTTACGCCTTTTAATTACACGTTACGTATCGAATTTTTTATTTTTTTGCAAAAATTAATTTATTACGTTTGTAATAGACACAGCCTTGATTTTAGAAATATAAAATCTAAGGTCCAGTTAATTGACGACGGGCTTTTTTTACGAAAGAGCAAGTCTTTCAAAAAACCCATTTTTAAATATAAATTTATATACTCATAGCAAGAATAGATTTAACACAAGATTATGGAAGAGCTATATCTTTGTCTGCGCGCTAGTCACAATCGGGCGGAGCCTATGGGGGTCATTTCTATGAAATTAAAGTACTGTTAATGACCATTTCTATGAAATTAAAGTACTGTTAATGACCATTTCTATGAAATTAAAGTACTGTTAATGACCATTTCTATGAAGTTAAAGTACTGTTACTGACCATTTCTATGAAATTAAAGTACTGTTAATGACCATTTCAATGAAATTAAAGTACTGTTAATGACCATTTCTATGAAATTAAAGTACTGTTAATGACCATTTCTATGAAATTAAAGTACAGTTAATGACCATTTCTATGAAATTAAAGTACTGTTAATGACCATTTCTATGAAATTAAAGTACTGTTAATGACCATTTCTATGAAATTAAAGTACTGTTAATGACCATTTCTATGAAATTAAAGTCGGATTCGCGTGTTCCGTTATTATTAAATTGACTATTATATTTTTTTTACTTATTAACATTTTTTTAATCATTCAATTTGATATTTCTGAAGAAAAGAAGGATTATTTCGACTATTATCCTGTGTGATTGCTAACATTTAACTGCGATTCAAAATAGGGTGAAATACGTGTTAAATATGTAGAGAATAGCGATAGCGTCATAAAGAACTCGAAGGTTTCTCAAAAATCAATTTACAACCAACGAGGGTTTGGTCGTTAATTTTATTAAAGATATTATGATTGCCATAGCGATATTAATCTAGTAAAAAAAAACTAGTTTCATTATAACTTCAGGCTCCTTTTATTTATTTTCTAAGAAACTTAATTTTTATAAAAGTTTCGCTGTGGGCCTATCTTGATGCAAATGAGAATAGTCTCATTTAAAAGTTCTGACCGAGGGACTAATCACTATTGGAATATTTGTACACTTCATTACTGATGATTATTTTTGCGAAAGCGACCTTATCACGTGTCAGAACTCGCGAGAATCAACTGTAGGCTCTACCATAATGACGTAAATTTTGCGGGAAATTTTCGAAAAATGGCGATTATAAAATATATATTTTTACTGTTGCGGTAATTTTTTCTATGACAAATGGGTATATATTTTGAATCGTTTTTTTAACGATTTTTCTGAAAATGCTACTCAATTTCCATTTATAGTTCATGAAAAATCGGTAACAGGCTCATTTTAAAGCAGACACGCAACCTGACTCGATTCTGGCCTTGTCAAATTGATCTTGCGCCAAGCTCGCGAATTTAAACTTAGGAAATTGAAAAAAAATCGGGTAAAACGAAAGAAATCGGCTTAACCAATGAGTAAATATCTTTTTAATTTGGTCAAAAATGGTTCAAATTGGAAAATAGAACAAATGAAACAACCCGAATCTAATAAAAGTGGATCGAAGACATTTTACAATTTGGTTGACTTTTGTTGAATTCGGGTTGTCTCTTTTAATCTTTTTTGTCAAATTCGATCATTTTGACCAAATTATATAATTTTTCCTCATTTGAAAGTCTATTTCTTTCGTTACTCTATGGGAGTAACTTGAAATGAAAAGCAAAACCGACGTCACGCGTATACAAAACAGCCTCGATAATATTTTAAATTTCTTCAGATTTCTCGTGAGATAAATTTGATAAGACACGAATCGAGTGTCAGATTGCTTGTCTATTTTAACTTTTAAATTTGTTTTGGATTCGCCCTTACCTTGTGAAGGTGGTTTGGTTTTTTTTTGTTTTTCAAACTGACCTAGGCGCTATTAATTTGGAATAAGGAAAGTTCGAAATTTGGGTGTGTTACATTTTCATGATTTGCTATTGGTTTACAGGTGTAACCCGTTAAATACGGGATAGAAACGAAAAAGTAATTTATTTTTGATAGCGCGGTGAAAAGAAATCTAACCAGGCCGTTCGTAATTCGTTCACTGGATTACAAGCGATGGAGAGCGAGAGAGATAAGCTTAATAAAGGGAGAATGCAACCTAACAAGTGCTTTTTTTATCGACTCCTTATAGTTAAAATAGGTCTATTCACCAGTAAAATTACAAACATATATTAAACTAGGAATAAATTAAAAACTTACCGAAAAAATGGCCTAGCTTGATTCATGGAGATCCTGATCGAATTTTATTGAAAGTCTCATGGAGATCTCGCCTTTGCGACGGGCATATGCTGATTGGTCATTGACCCATCAATGCGAAGAAATTCAGGATCTCCATGGAAGAATTTTTTCTGGGTCAGTTTTAATTTCTAGTTTAATATTTGTTTTATAAACTTTTTATTAGTGGATTAGGCATATTTAAACGGTAAGGAATCGATAAAAAAAGCACTTGTTGGTTGGATCTTGCATTCTCCCTTTAATGACATCATTGCACTACTATAGCAATGTTTGGTTTAATATTCATTGAAAATACATTTTTTTATCTCAACATAAATTAATTTATTGCGTGGCCAAAGTTTAAAATTATCTCATAGTTGCCTTCAAATAAGTTTAATTAATTTTCAGATAAATCTAAACCTAGTTATTGATAAAAAACGTAATTGATTGAACAACATTTTTATTATGTAGGGGACACTAAAGCTGCATTTATACTAGATAATGAAATCAATTCAGACCCTTTCAAAACGGTCCTTTCGCTATGCAGTCATTTGAATGGGAAACCATTTTTCTTTAATCGATTTCAATATATTGCTCAAAACTGCTTCGGGAACCAGTTTCAAACCGATTCGACTTCAACACCCAACAGATTAAACTCTAATAAATCGGTTTATTAAGATATGGAATGATTCCGAGCGATTTAAATATCTGATTTTATCGATTATAATCGATTTGAATACTCTAGTGCTAACGCAGTGTAATAAAAACGAAACAATTGGTATAGTTTTCACTTAACAATTTCGCTAATATTACTCCAGTTATAAACTTCATTCTTTTAAGACAATGATTTAAGGTATAGCCTGTATTTAACATTTTATTTAAAGAATATAGAGGTCGGGATTTGGACAAGATAATCCACAAATGTTTGGTTAATCTGTTAATTATTAATAATAAACGTTTAAATATTCGCGATTACATAGGATTCATCATAGATAAATTCAAATTATGAATAAAGATTAAATAATCAGAACTATCTTGTCCAAATAACCCCGACCTCAACTAGATTATCTACATTATCATTTAAAACGTTAAGTTTAATGAACTGATCTGAACTAAACTAAACAAGTGTGTAGTGACATATTTTTAAACAAGAGTCGTGTACAGGTGGTTCTCCAGACTGATTTATTGTTTACTTCTATTCATTTTTGATAACAATAACGCTGTTGTTTCAAATTGTTTTTGGGAAACTTTTCAATTTTAGCAAAAACCTATTTGTTAAAAAAATTATTTACACGAAACGTATCAGACGGCCTAAAACTGTTGCGCAAGTTTAATATAAAACCTATATTTCTATTATTACGTAACCCTTTTATTATTTGCACACGCACTTGAGATCGTATCAAGAAATTCGCTTCAGTAACAAAAAAATTAAGGTGTTCCTTCAAGTTTCTAGTTTGTCCCTCCGGGCCAAGTCGTGATATCCACCAAAATTGAATCGTAACGTTTGAAATAATTTGAAAGACTTCTAAATCGACGGGCAACTACATATAAACACCATTTACTGTACCATGCAAACGCAAATTCTATTATTATCCAATTTTCCCAACCTTCCACGATAGATTTAACGCTGGTTCCGTTATTTATATAAAGAGAAGCTTGTAATTTTCCAGACTTATACCAAGTTTAGACGAGGCGTAATTAACCGGTTTAATCAGAGGATTACGTAGCCTTCTCACAAGACAGTTCTATAAACCTCGGTTAATACCAGAAGCCGATGAAACCCTCCTTTGAAGTCTACTACTCCAATGTTCCATATAGCGCTCCTCTCTGTATGGGTAAAATTCCCAATTTTACAAGATCGGAGGGGTCCTACTTCGTACCCCCTGTCTACGGAAAATTGGAAATTCTCTCTCTCCACAAACGACGACGTTTTTTGGACGAACTCCAAGGCTGCTAGAGATATTCGCTCGACGAGCTCCCGCTCCGAAAACATCTACCGTTAGGAGGCGTACGAATCGCGCCTTTTGAGAATAACCCATACAGAGAGGGGTAGACAAGACCCGGGAGTAATAGACTTCAAATACTTCTGTTAATACTGATTAAATTGGGATAATTACGCCTTATCTGAAGAGGGTATAATGCAAATTTGATGGCCAGTGGATGCAAGAATGACTTGCTTTATACGTGTATATTAATATTGAACAGGAGTTAACACCTAGGACAATTAACAATAGACACCTATCTTAATAGATAAAGCTTGGCGTTCATTTTTGATTAGTCGCAATTATTCTAATATCCGAATTATAATTTTATCAGTATTATAAAATCATGACTACGATAATTAAGTTAACTGTAACTTAACTGGAAATTTTGGATAAGTTTTGATGACGTTTTTTGTGAACATTGCGACACTCCTAATCTATAGACAAGTTTGGAAAACCAAAATATTACCTCCACTTAAATTAATCTCAAATTTTATATAGTTGACGAGAAGTGCATCTGCTCGCAATTTTGAATTATCCTATTGTATATTAATTACCCCTATTCATTGGCGTAAAATAGTAGTTACATCCAATTCACAAACTGGAAATAATTAGAAAACCGCAATGGAGAATTTATCTTCTATTTTTGTCGTTGTTACTCAAATTTCTTTGTTAATCGATTTCAATCATTTGAATTTTAATTAATAGCAACTCGAATTTATTTATTTATGAATGTTTATAAAGGATGACGTACTAGTTGAGCTATTTTATAATTAGAATAAAGTGTATTTTCGGTGTTTTACGAGGAAAGGTCATAGATGTCGCCACAGTTAGAAAATCGCGGTTTCGGGAAATCGACTAGTCCCAATTGGGATAAGGGCAACGGTAAAAAGAAAGAATTAGGCTTTATTTAGGCTTATTGACGTCATCTCGCGTGTGTTTTTTACTCCCTATCTTTCACTTAGTATTTGTGAAATAAAATTAAATTAATAGATTTTAAGGGGGCGAGTTTCAACGCTATCTAGTATTTGTTTCACAAAACAAAATTTCATTTTGAATAAATTTCACGTTTTAACCTCCAGTTGAGACTTAATCCGTTTTCAACTTTAATTTTTATTTATATATTTATTTTTTGAAAATATTGATGTTATTATCGTACGGTACAAACCTTCCACTCGATATAAAATATAAATCAAAACTGGTTTTATTAAAAAAAAAAAAAGTCATATTTAATACAAGTTTTTATTATTATTTAAAAAGGAGGAAGCTTTTGTACTAATTTAATTTATATAGTTGTTTGAATGCGTATTCATTTGGGTTATATATAATGTTGAATTATTTTTCAAATCTTTTTAGCATTCCCTGGCCGAAAAAAAAAGCATCTGGTCAACTCTGGCCCGAGTCTGAAAGTAGCAGCTAACGGGGGAAGATGCCGGAGCTTCCTCTAATTCATCGGGCTCTAATCGCCTCTCGTGAGGGCGATCTACAAGGATTACAACTCCTCAAGAAAAATCAGGAATTAATTTCTACCATTCAGGATGATTTTGGCGCCACCTGCGTTCATTACGCCGCTAGAGGAGGAAGTGTTAAGGTAAATATTGTTCTTTATTAGAGCGTGTATTTAGTCTGTTGTCACTTTTAATTTTCTCATTAAAGGGAAGATTAAGAGTAAAATTAAATGATTTATATCGATTCCTATTTGTTTAAATAGGCCTAGTCCACTAGTGAAAAACATTTACGAACAAATATTAAACTAGAAATAAATTTAAATAGGCTTAGAGATCCTGATTTCCTCGCGTATAAGGTCTAGCGACCAATTGAATGCGATTGTAAGTCTCGTGGAGATCTCACGTGAACGACTGGCCTTTGCTCATTGGTTGCTAGACCTTACACGGAGGCAATTAAGGATCTCCATGAATCCCGCTAAGCTTATTTCCGGGAAAGTTTTAAATTTATTTCTAGTTTAATATTGATTTTGTAAACTTTTTATTGGTGGATTAGGCCGATTTAAACGATAAGGAACTTGTTATTAGGCTGCATTCTCCTTGTAAGAATATCACTTGTTCGCGTGATTAAAACATTCGGAAAATGTACTGCAAATATATATATATATATATATATATATATATATATATTTTGGCATTGAATTAAAAGGATAACCTCCGACGAATCAAAAGAATCCCATGTACCTTCGTAAAATATCCGCGACACGCGCTGTTGTACGCACGTGAAAATAACCAAGTGCCATTCAAAAGCTTCGTTCGTACTAAGCATCTTAGCTTGGAGTCCATTCAAAACGTGTCTCCGCAATCGTGTGAACGGGAATCCGTTTTCTTCGAATCGATCTGAATCCATTTCTCGAAACTGCTTCGGGAACCAGTTTCAATTAAGCTTCGTTCGTACTAAGCCTTGGAATTGATTTAAACCGTTTCAAGACGTTTCGCTAGAGAGGTGTGAATAGCAATCCGTATTTTCTCTCTCGATTGATTCGATTTCTCGAAACTGCTTCGGGAACCAGTTTCGCACCGATTCGGTTGAAACAACCGATGAAGCTACAAAAAAAAAAAAAAAAAATTATAAAGATCACGTGACGCTTAAAAACGATTCCTGGCGATTTGAATATCGGTTTGATTTTACCCTTTTGATTCTTATTAAGAAATGGTAGTGTGACCGTATCTTTACTGATTCGGCTTCAACCAGTAGGAGCTGCTTTTCAGTGTGTAATACAGTGCTTCGCTAGCCTCGGTTTAAGTCCCACTTATGGCTTCAACACCCGACAGATGAAACTATGATTAAAATCGGTTTAAAAAGATGATACTTCTACAGATGAGGAGCTTAGAAAGATTCAGAACGATTCAAATATCGGTTTGATTAGAATCTAGTGTGAACGTAGCCATAGAGTTATTTTTTATGAAGCCAAAGGTGGAGCTTCTTTTGATTAGTTGGAGGTTCACCTTTTAATTCAATGCGATTTTTGTTTTACTACACAAACATGTTTTATTTTTAGAAAACAGAATCATTAAAAAAAATCACTTCATCCTCCCATCAAAAAGGCTATACTTTTAATATTTTCTTCAAGCGTGAAGTTGCTTTCCCGAATTTCCCATTTAATTTTTGTTCTTTTTAGTAATAGATGTAAGCCTAGTAGGTCAGTGTGTACGTGCTGCGAACAAAGTGTGATTGACTATAGAACGTGTAATATTTTCAGGAACGGTACTGTAGGTGCCATCTATCTATTATATTTTGAAACTAAATTTTTGGGATCGAAGGGATAATGAAACTGAGATCGATTAAGATGAAGTGAGAAATTAATTCACAAATCATGGTTTTCAATATTTAAAACCAGAAGCCGATGAAACCCTCCTTTGAACAATATTTAAAACCAGAAGCCGATGAAACCCTCCTTTGAACAATATTTAAAACCAGAAGCCGATGAAACCCTCCTTTGAACAATATTTAAAACCAGAAGCCGATGAAACCCTCCTTTGAAGTCTATTACCCCCGGGTTTTGTCTACCCCTCTCTGTATGGGTTAGTTTCAAAAAGCGCGATTCGTACGCCTCCTAACGGTAGATATTTTCGGAGCGGGAGTTCGTCGAGCGAATATCTCTAGCAGCCTTGGAGTTCGTCAAATAAACGTCGTCGTTTGTTGAGAGAGAGAATTTCCAATTTTCCGTAGACAGGGGGTATGAAGTAGGACCCCTCCGATCTCGTAAAATTGTGAATTTTACCCATACATAGAGGAGCGCTATATCGAACATTAGAGTAGTAGACTTCGAAGGAGGGTTTCATCTACTTCTGTTAAAACTAGAAAAATGGGAGTATGTCATGAGTATTTTTTTGTTGACGTGTTAATTAAAATATTTTATAATTAGAATAAATCGTATTTTCGGTAGTTTACGAGGAAAGGTCCCAGCTTGATGTCGCTATCGTTAGAATTTCGCAATTTCGGGACATCGACATCCCAATTGTGATAAGGGAAACGGTAAAAATAAAGAATTAGACTGTATTTAGGCTTAGTGACATCATCTTCATATCTTTAAGATTGTGATTGTGATTGTTTTTCAATCACAAAATGAGAAAACTTTTACTTCCACCTTAAATAGAATTAAAAATATGTTTTTAAACCAACGAATAATATCCAATTAATGAAAGTTATAAGAACTTCTAATACTAAACAATTGTTATATTAAAATTTTATTTTTAAATCTAATTCAATCAATAATACTAGTGCTCGAATGATCTTCTGTTATTCATATTTTATGAAATAATTTATTTAATGATTAATTATTCCTGGCAAAAATAAGTCAATTTGAAATTGAAATAACAGTTAAATGTATGTTGGCTTTATCCGAAGATAATAAGTTTTAAGCTTTATCTATTAACAAGTTACTCGAAATTAAACGTAAAACATTGGATTAGAAAACTCAAGTTTCTTAGAATTCGTTGAAAATAAAATATTCTTTGAATTCACAATTACAATTACAATAAAACAAAACAATAAAACCAAATTTTTATTATTTTTAACGAAAATTGATTTATCTTATCCGAACGTATAACTCGAATAATATTCTAGGATAAGTTGCCATTTTCGAGTTATTTTTGATTTTAACTTCGGATAAGTTAACTAGAATGATAATTAGTCTATTTTTAAGAAAACGCGTAATATTTGAATATAACCAGTAGATCTATCCATTTATTGAAAGTTATACACACTTGGAAGCATTAATTAATACGGAATTAATTCAATTTTAGGTTTTATGTTTCGTGGTCAAAAAATGTGGTATGAAAGCCAGCGTCCGTTCATACGTGGGAGCAACACCAGCGCACGACGCGGCAGCTATGGGGAAATTAAATGCCCTCATTTGGTTGCTGACGAATACCGAATGCAGTTTATGGGATCGGGATAAAGATGGCGCCACTGTCTTGCATATCGCTGCTCGGTGAGTTCATTTTTTTTACCTTTTTATATTGGAGTGTCGGTATTTTTGGCTCTCCTTGCTATAGTAATAATAAATATTTATCCGGAGTTTCTAGGTAGAAAGCGATACGTGTTAAAGTTTAAAACTTTACAATAATTCGGACAATTATAATATTGTTTAGAAATAATAATTGTTTGAAGTGTAATATGCTGCAATTTAATTAATTCCACAATTTGGTGATATTATTTTCAGTTTATTTTATTTTATATTTTATTAGAAAGAAATGGAATTATTTTAATTCTACTATTTATTTTATAGCAAAGAAATGGAACTATTTTCATTTTATTAGAAAGAAATGGAATTATTTTAATTCTACTATTTATTTTATAGCAAAGAAATGGAACTATTTTCATTTTATTAGAAAGAAATATTTTAATTATATTATATATAAATGGGATTATTTTAATTCTACAATTCATTTTATTAGAAAGAACTGGATATATTTAAAATCTACAATGTATTTTATTACATGGAATTGTTTTAATTATATTTGTAAGAAATGGAATTTTTTAAATTCTATTGGTAGGATATGGGATTATTCTTTTAGTAGGATATGGGATTATTTTAATTCTATTGGTAGGATATGGAATTATGTTAATTCTATTGGTAGGATATGGAATTATGTTAATTCTATTAGTAGGATATGGAATTATTTTAATTCTATTAGTAGGATATGGGATTATTTTAATTCTATTAGTAGGATGTGGGATTATTTTAATTCTATTAGTAGGATATGGGATTATTTTAATTATATTAGTAGGATATGGGATTATTTTAATTCTATTAGTAGAATATGGGATTAATTTAATTCTATTAGTAGAATATGGGATTATTTTAATTCTATTAGTAGGATATGGGATTATTTTAATTTTATTAATAAGATATGGGATTATTTTAATTTTATTAATAAGATATGGGATTATTTTAATTTTATTAATAAGATATGGGATTATTTTAATTTTATTAATAAGATATGGGATTATTTTAATTCTACTAGTAGGATATGGGATTATTTTAATTTTATTAATAAGATATGGGATTATTTTAATTCTATTAGTAGGATATGGGATTATTTTAATTCTATTAGTAGGATGTGGGATTATTTTAATTCTATTAGTAGGATATGGGATTATTTTAATTCTATTAGTAGGATATGGGATTATTTTAATTCTATTAGTAGAATATGGGATTATTTTAATTCTATTAGTAGAATATGGGATTATTTTAATTCTATTAGTAGGATATGGGATTATTTTAATTTTATTAATAAGATATGGGATTATTTTAATTTTATTAATAAGATATGGGATTATTTTAATTTTATTAATAAGATATGGGATTATTTTAATTCTATTAGTAGGATATGGGATTATTTTAATTTTATTAATAAGATATGGGATTATTTTAATTCTATTAGTAGGATATGGGATTATTTTAATTTTATTAATAAGAAATGGAATTATTTTAATTGTATTAGTAAGAAATGGAATTATTTTAATTGTATTAGTAAGAAATGGAATTATTTTAATTGTATTAGTAAGAAATGGAATTATTTTAATTGTATTAGTAAGAAATGGAATTATTTTAATTTTATTAATAAGAAATGGAATTATTTTAATTGTATTAGTATGAAATGGAATTATTTTAATTGTATTAGTAAGAAATGGGATTATTTTAATTATATTAGTAAGAAATGGGATTATTTTAATTATATTAGTAAGAAATGGGCTTATTTTAATTATATTAGTAAGAAATGGGCTTATTTTAATTATATTAGTAAGAAATGGGATTATTTTAATTATATTAGTAAGAAATGTGATTATTTTAATTATATTAGTAAGAAATGGGATTATTTTAATTATATTAGTAAGAAATGGGATTATTATCCTTTTCTAAACTGTTATTATAATTAAATATTATCATCACCATGGTGCAAAAATATTTTCATGAAGGAATATTAGCAGTATTATTAGTATTAGTTGTACCATAGAGTATTCGAGAGATTATTAATGTCACTATTTATTATAAATTTTGTCAGTGATAAGATATCGAATTAACATCCGGGACATTCGATTTGGAATGCAAATTTTCCAAGATTTATAAAATTAAAACCTGGTTGCTTCAGTTTACTACCAAATTTAAGTGGGCAAAAAATACCTTTGTAAAACATTAATTGGTTTTGTCGACTCCCGGAGGGGTGTTAAATTTTCTTCGAAAAATAACTTTTTATACTTTTCCTGCGGTTATATCGATTCCTATAGTATACTTTAACCATCTGATAAAGTTGCACGAAAGGGTCGTAAACACGATTATAAATTTATGGCAGAAGATAGTAAAATCTAGGGGAAAGGAACTCGAAACGGGAGTTTGAAATTTCCGTATTTTCGGTTTTATATTTAATGAATTTCAGAAAACGGAATTTCCAGTTAACTATTTTATTAATCCTTCCTTATTGATTTTTGTGCCCGAAGAAGATTTGGGTCAACGTTGTTTAAAATAAAACATTTTTATTGTTAATCCGATTTGGTGATATAAGATAAGAAAGAGTTATTTTCAGGAGTTAGGATTATTATTTTTTTTTTTCAAACTCAAAATTTAAAAGACTTTTCAATCTCACATTTTTAACTTTTGTGAAACACGCAACCTGACTCGCCAATTTAATCGATTCGGTTTTTACGTACGCGTGACGTCGGTTTTACTTTATATCAAAAGTGGTCCAAATTGGTAAATTTCAACAGAATTCGACCAAAATGACCAAATCAAATACCCCGAATTCAACAAAATTGTCGTTTTTAGTCTCGCGTGCTTTTTTACTCCATATCTTTGACTTTCTATTTGTTTCAACGAATAATAATTGAAGTACATTTCTCACAAAACACGTAACATTAGTACTGTTACTCCCCTAATAAGTAAAAGTAAAGCTAAATGTGAAGTAAGAAAAGACGTCCCGTCGAAAGAGGTAGAACACTGCGAATTAAAATGTAGCAATAAAATTGAAACATTTTAGCTCACACGGGCCTTGAAAAATTACCGGAGGCAACAGCTATACATTGGTAATAACACTATTTTTTTTTTTTAAATTGAGAATGCAGCCTAACAACAAGTGAATTTTTATCGATTCCTTAACGTTTAACTAGGCCTAATCCAACAGTAAACATTATTTAAACAAATATTAAACTAGAAATAAATTTAAAACTTACCATCAAAATATATTCATGGGGATATCCTGAATTCTCCATATAAGGACTAGTGACCAATGACATTGATCGATGACACTTATATGGGGAATGCAGGATCTCCATGAATCCAGCTTAGCCTATTTTGATAGTAAGTTTTAAATATATTTCTAGTTTAATATTTGTTCGTTATTTTGTTACTGGTGGGTTAATTCCCATTTAAACGATAAGAAATCAATAAAAAATCAATTCTAGTTAGGTTTTATTCTCCCTTTAATAAAAACTTCTAAGCGATTGTGACATAGAATCATCAATCTCGAATCCGGATTTATGTATGTTAATAGGCTGTCAATACTTTAAATATGAGCTTAAACGATACGAAAAAAATGTATTCTTCGCGGTTCAATTTCTTACTCAACAATTACTTTTGCCCATTGATATCAAAAACTGTTTTTTTAGAGTATATTTCTTCGCAACGTGGAAGCTCAAAAATGAAGCGTTTCAGAAATTCAGACTGACTAGAAAATTGCCGTGACTGTCAGTTACAAATTTTGATATTATAGGGAGAGTGGAATGGAATGGTCAAACAAGTTACTTTTATTTCTTATAATATAAACTTTTGCTGTTCATTTCTTGCATTGACGTGCAAAGAGGAAGTTATAATAATCGAAGTACAATTCTTATAATCTATAATTTTAACTATATTTTCAAAGTATTCCTATAAATTCCTATAATTTCGACAATTTTCCTATCTTTTCCTGTTTTTTCAAGATTTTTTTAGTATTTGTCCGTTTTTTTAACATTGATGGGGCGCATAAACTACTAAAGGCTATGAATTATTTTTAATATTGACTAGCGCAAAAACTAATTAAATTTGATTGTATTGTCGCTCCCTTTAAAGGGAAACTTGGAGCTCAAAAGGGAACACTTTTTGAATTTACTATCGGAATCACCGGATGCCAAAAAACCTTATTCGAGACTTTACTAACAATTATTATTCACGTTTTTGGTGTTTAATTTAATTAAGTTTGGTTAAGTTTGAATGTAAGTAAGTATAAAATCGGACCAATCATATTATTTCAGGCCTCAACAGCTCTTGTATAATGTCCTAACATTAAAAGAATAGGCGTTTGACGTCCAAGGTCTTAGGCATCAAACACCGGCCTATTTTCTTAATGTTAGGACAATACAAGCGCAATTAAAAGCTGAAATAATATGATTGGCCTGATTTTTATTCTTATTTACATTCAAATTTAACCAACGTTTAGAAATTAATTTAAACACCAAAAACGTTTCTAATAATTGTTTTGGAAATTGTAGAATACGGGTTTTGGCATCCGGTGATTCCGAAAATAAATTCAAAAGCTGTTCCATTTTTAGCTCCAAGTTTCCCTTTAAAGGGAGAATGAAAGGTCGAAACAACCTATTTTTAATCGATTAAGAATGCTAAAATAATGAGAAAAACAATAATATAACTCACCAAAAGTATTTCGATATTTTATAATCAATTTCCAAAGTTCCGATGCTAAGCCTAGGCTGTCTAGCTCGGTGAACTAGGCGAGCGTACTCGCTCGTGATTGGCGACTAGATCTGACGGGAGTATTAAAATAAATACGGCTCGTGCTCGCCTAGTTCGCCGAGCTAGGCAGCCAAGGCTTAGCATCTTCAAGTTTCGGAACTTTGGAAATTGGGTATAAAATAACGAAATATTTTTGGTGAGTTGTATTGTTTTTCTTATTATTTTAGCATTCTTAATCGATTAAAAATAGGTTGTTTTGGCCTTTCATTCTCCCTTTAAGAACAATCAATGCCCTGTATAACTTTATAGCCGGTTGCCCATATAATAAAAATCGACAGATGTAGGAATGTTTTGACTGATAACTCGCGATATAATTATGTCCATTTTCTAGAATGAATCGAAAATCGATGTTGAATTAAAGGCTACCGAAGTGCCGTTTCGTTTCAATCGTTCGCGAGGCCCCCAAGTACATAGACGGTTTTGACACTGAAAGCTCCAATTAATATAGAACAAATGTGAAAGTATATAATTACTATTTCGAAATATATACCCGGAGGGAATTCGTAGTCAAGTTCAATTTATAAATGATCGAATACTAGAACGTTTCTCGATAGATTTACGTCGAGATAACGCTATATTACTGGTGGTAATTTAGGTGACTTTTTTAACTGTAGGTTATCATTTTTTGTAAAGGTTTTGATTTTAGTTGGCAAAAGTAAATCACAGTCCAGAATCGTAAAAAATAATCTAGTAAATAATTACCCCTGACCAAATTGATTGTTTTTAATATGTGGGGACAGTTTTAATTTTGTAGGTGTTACGGATTTGGTTGCATTCAGGGTGACCAGACCTCCTATACTTTTCTTTTTTATTTTCTTTATAGGCCTACCTTACTTTTTTCCTTACCTATTTTTTCACCTATTCAGCACAAGAGATTAGTAGTTTCCACTCGATTCCAAGTTGAATGTTAGTTTTCCCATCCAACTTTCACCCCGCCCCCAAATTTTTATCTTTTTATTTAGAATGTCTATTTATTTGGAGTTTATGGTTTTCGGATGCTTCGTAAGAGACACTTCTATCATTTCTCGTATATTTTCCTTAATTTGAGTGTTATTTCGCCTATAATTGTATGCTCCTATATTTTTCCTATAATCTGTGTTATTTCTCCTATATTTTCCTATAATTTTAGTATTATTTCTCCTATATTTTCCTATAATTTTAGTATTATTTCTCCTATATTTTCCTATAATTTTAGTATTATTTCTCCTATATTTTCCTATAATTTTAGTATTATTTCTCCTATAATTTCCTAATAATTTTAGTATTATTTCTCCTATATTTTCCAATAATTTGAGTGTTATTTCTCCTAATTTTCCTATAATTTTAGTATTATTTCTAATATAATTTCATTTTTTAGTATTATTTCTCCTATAATTTCCTAATAGTTTTAATATTATTTCTCCTATAATTTCCTGATAATTTTATTGTTTCCTAATAATTTTAGTATTATTTCGCCTATATTTCCCATAATTTGAGTGTTATTTCTATCATTTCCCATAATTTTAGTGTTGTTTCTCCTATAATTTCCTACAAGTTTTAGTATTATTTCTCCTTTCCATATAACTTTAATATTATTTCTCCTTTCCATATAACTTTAATATTATTTCTCCTTTCCATATAACTTTAATATTATTTCTCCTTTCCATATAACTTTAATATTATTTCTCCTATATTTCCATATAACTTTAGTATTATTTCTCCTATATTTCCATATAACTTTAGTATTATTTCTCCTATATTTCCATATAACTTTAGTATTATTTCTCCTATATTTCCATATAACTTTAGTATTATTTCTCCTATATTTCCATATAACTTTAGTATTATTTCTCCTATATTCCCATATAACTTTAGTATTATTTCTCCTATATTCCCATATAACTTTAGTATTATTTCTCCTATATTCCCATATAACTTTAGTATTATTTCTCCTATATTTCCATATAACTTTAGTATTATTTCTCCTATATTTCCATATAACTTTAGTATTATTTCTCCTATATTTCCATATAACTTTAGTATTATTTCTCCTATATTTCCATATAACTTTAGTATTATTTCTCCTATATTTCCATATAACTTTAGTATTATTTCTCCTATATTTCCATATAACTTTAGTATTAATTCTCCTATATTTCCATATAACTTTAGTATTATTTCTCCTATATTTCCATATAACTTTAGTATTATTTCTCCTATATTTCCATATAACTTTAGTGTTATTTCTTAAATTTTATTTTCCTATACCTCGCCTTTCCTATTTTCCTATGAAAAATGCGAGGCCTTTCCAAGGTCACCCTTTAACTTTGCTGAAAACACCAAACTTTTGTATATTTCTAAAACCACATATTCTTTTTATAAAGTTTCTTCTCGTCACTACATCTTTGTTATTTTATTTTGAAGTAAATAATAGCTATCTAAGTTACATAATAGAAAATTACTGAACCTTATCTTTACCTTCAATTTATTTTCAAACAAATTTTCGGAAATTTATTTCTCCGCCAATCTTTTAAGTATTCCTAATATAAAGATGCCGTTAGAATTTATCGATTGTTGTATTTACGTGTTCCATACTAAATTGGTCTTTCGGAAATGTATTTTCAATGAAGAACATTATTTCATAAGCAATAATTTCTCTTGTATTGATTTTTTTTTGTTAAATATTAAAAACAGGTAATGCCCAAAATTACTTCCTATAACTTTGCAGATAAAAAGGAATATTGACGTGATTAACTTCATTTCAAAATTTCGTTATTAAATCATCTTATAACTTTTGTTAATTGAATAAGACCATCGTGAATATAACAGATTATCCGTTCGCGAAAAACATATCCATTTCTTATCCGAATTAACGTATACCCGAATGTTCAGGCAAAATTTTTATTCTTACTCATTGTTATAGGAAATTATTCATTCGCCGATAAGAAACATTTGAAACTCAAGTTTCTTCGCGGATTTTAACCCAAAATTGGGATCTCGAAGCTAGAATGTAGTAATTTAGTCTGTTCCTTTTAATTTAGATTAAAATATAATTGTTATATTTTATTCTACACGGATTTCGAGAAACGTCATATTTTTATTTTCGCGTTATCCGTTTGAATAACATTTTAACATTATAAAAATAAGTCGAAATTCACTTAAGTTGCACTTTATCATAAAAGTAAAACTCTTATACGAATACATAAGGTTAGAGTATGAACTTAGAAAATCTCATTTTAATTTTGAAAATCGAATGTGTGCTGTACCGTTATCGATTGTAAAATAATTATTATTATTATTTTTTGAGGATGAGGAAACCCGTTAACTTATTGTTATGTAATAATCTATAATATAGTAATTTTCCAGTTCATTTCCTCGTATTTATGCATCAACCATCGATGAAAAATAAAAGGGCATATATTTTAAATTAATTTGAAGTTATTAAGACCTTTTATTATTTTTATTTTCATTCTTATTTTTAAGCGCTAGCTTCCTAGACATTACAGTTCTTAAACGGAAGTAAGATAAATGATTAAAACAGCTAATAAACGAGGCTAGATAAATGTTATACAACTTAAAATAATAATTATAAATTTGTAAAGTGCGGGTTATTGCCGAGAAGGCTTAGGAAACGGCGCAGTTTAAAACACCTAGGAAGTTAAGTTTTCTGTTTTCTAGAAAAACAATATTAGATGGTGCTGAAACTCGTCACTATAAATACATTTTAATTTCGCTAAACAAATAGAAAGGGAAAGATATGCAGTAAAATACACACCCGAGATTACGTCACTAAGCCTAAATAGTGCCTAATTCTTTCTTTTAAGCGTTGCCCTTATCTCAATTGGGACTAGTCGATTTTCCGAAACCACGATTTTGTAACGGTAGCGACATCTCAGACCTTTCCTCGTAATCTACCGAAATTGTAAAATAGTTCAACTAGTACGTCATTTTATTATAAACTTTCATTAGGTACTTCATTCGCGTCGCTATTAAAATTCAAACGATAGAAATCGGACCAGGAGTCTTACCATGGGCCAAGAAAAGATAAATCCAGGACATGACTCTAGCGTCTACTAAAAGAAACAGGTACGTCATCACCGTACCGTGATGACGCGTTTTTTGGGGTCAAGTTTGTACAGTCAAAGGTATGGCGTTTTGGGAGCAAAGTGACGTCATATGATGTCACACGCTGTACGAAGGCTGTTTGTTTGGCTGACCGAGAATTTTATTCCCTCAAACGGGGAAGAGTCATGTCCTGGATTTATCGTTTCTTGGCCCATGGTCTTACCAATTATATTTTAATTTACGTTTAGAACTACGGTTAAACAACTAATCCATGAAATACTTCAATTATTCTAGTTTTAAATAGTGAAATTCTTTTATTTTTGCGGGAATTAGTTCGCAAAAATATCATGATTCTGAATTAAATTATATACACAATGAATTAAAGCATTACATTCTTCAATAATCAATTTTAAATCGCAAATAGGTTAACGTACATATCGTGTTTATTGATTTTACTGCAGATTTTTCCCGATTAATCCAAATCCTATTTGAATCCGAGTCAATTTTATATATGACATAATAAAAATTGGTTTTTTATCTTCAAAATAAAAACCAAATCAAATCAAATTAGATGGCCGTTTGACGCGTTAGAAAGAAGCTTCAAAATGAAAATGCCAAAAATATTTGGCTAATTTTATTCCGATATTTGACGTAGTTTATTTTTGGAACGTAATAAACGATAGTTTTCATAAGAAATGTTGGACGTTCTGGATTAAGTACCTTTATGAAAAAGACCGCGCGAAAGCGAGCATATCACTCGTGCCAGAACGCGCTAGAATCAACTGTAGGCTTTACAATAGTGACCATAGTGATTGCGGTGTAATTTTTATTTTAAAACTTTCGGAATAGATAATTATAAAATATCAGAGGTATATAATAACCCCTTTCGGGGGGAAGTATGAAAGCCCCTATACTACCAATGCTAAAAATCACGAACAACAAGAGCCCGCTGCTGACTATCTAGGCCACTAGCTCGCGCTGGACTTCTCAATGTCGCTACTCTAGTAAATGGTCTTTGTATAAACAAGACGGCTCGATTTGTGTTTAGAACTTCCTGTCTCAGGAGTCAGGCTGTCTGTTAAATTGGAGTCGAAGGCTGACTTCAGCTCGCGAGTTCCGGAAGTGTGCGTAGGGAAAATTAAGTGAGGTTCAAAATGGTGTAACTATTTTTTGGGAGTAAAGCGGTGTGTCGATCCGCCGCGATTTACGCCGGGCACTTGTTGTTCGTCGATTTTGCCTACCTTTCATACTTCCCCCCGAAAGGGGTTATTATATACCTCTGAAAATATGTATTTTTACTATTGTGGCAATTTTTTTTATGACATTTGTATATATATTCCAAATCGTTTTTAACGATCTTTCCGAAAATGTTATTGAATTTACATTTGGAGTTGGTGAAAAATTTCGTGACAACAATTTACGCTTTAAATATTCATGAAAGAGGATAACAGCAACGAAAGATTGCTAATCAACCCCAAAAATAAGCTTCAATTTAGTAGAAAATAAATTAACCCTCAAACCAAATTCAACCCAAAATAAATAAAATAAACCACACACCCAAGAATTAACCCGCTCCTTTCATATTAAATCACTTTTTTTTTTTTTTTTTTTAATTTTAAAGACAGAACTAAGAAGGAAAATATCATAAATTTCCTAGATTATGTAACCGCTTTAGTGGCCCCGCGTGTAAATGAAACTAGTCTTTTATATTACAAAGATAAGAAAATTCAAATATGTACCTAACAAGTACCTAAACATTTCGCGTAATTAAATTCGGGCTACCTTTTTTATTTTTCAAATTATTTTGAAAAGGGGGTGAATATAAATACGGAAGATTTAAAAACCCGGAAAAATTCAAAAAACCTAGTACGTTTACGCTTGATTAAATAACGAAAATAATATTAACCGGTACGATATGGGAAGTTTCTTATTATCAAAATTAAAACATAAATTTCTTTTAAAGGTGTCTAACAATTAATGTACAATAACTTAAAGGTAGAATGCAACCTAACAACAAATGATTTTTTTATCGATTCCTTATCGGTTAAATAGGCGAGTAAAAAAAATTGCAAACAAATATTAAACAAGAAATAAATTTAAAACTTAAGATCAAAATAAGCTTAGCTGTATTCATGGATATCCTGAATTTTTTCGCATCGATGGGTCAGCAGTCAATCGAATTGATTGGAAGTCTCGAGGAGATCTCGCCTTAACAACGGGCATTTGCTCGTTGGTGGATGACCCTTCAATGCGAATAAGTTCAGGATCTCCATGAATCCAGCTAAGCCTATTTTCTGAGTAAGTTTGAAATTTCTGGTTTAATATATTTACTTGTGAATTAGGCCTATTTAAACGATAAAGAATCGATAAAAAATCAATTGTTGTTAGGTTGAAATCAGTTTAAATCTTATCCAGAAAATAGGCTTAGCTGGATTAATGCAGATCCTGAATTTATTCACATTGATGGGCCATGGACCAATGAGCAAATGCCCGTTGTTAAGGCGAGATCTCCTTGAGATTTCCAATCAATTCGATTGGCTGCTGACCCATCAATGAGAAGAAATTCGGAATCTTCACGAATCCAGCTAAGCCTATTTTGATCTCACGTTTTAAATTGATAACTAGTTTAATATTCGTTTGTAATTTTTTTTACTGTTGGATTAGCCCTATTTAAACGATAAAGAATCGATAAAAATTACTCGTTGTTATGTTGCATTCTCCCTTTAATGTGCCCATTGGGGGCAATGCCCCTCTGATAAAATTGTATTTGCCCCTTTAATGCCCCAGTTTGCTACGTTAAAGAAAGCTAAATCCACCTCAATCAAAATTGTATGGCTAGGGGCCTGTGTGTCAGTGACTCTTATTTTGATTTATATAATTAGAAGAATCATTTTCTTGAAGTTAAATGGCTATAGGCTCATCAAGCGCCAATAAGGAAGATTGATAAATCGTACCATTAATGCCTAATACGATTACAACACTTGTAAGGAGATAAAGTACGTAAAAAATGATTTTGTAGTTGAAATTAATGAAGTTCTTTTAAAGAGGATATCCTTCAGTCGATCTTTAGTGTTATTAACGATCGACCTTTGCCAAATTTAATATCGATTCCTTCTACTTAAAACAGGCATAACATATTGATTATTTAAGAGATAGGCCTAAAATATTTTGATTACTTAAAGAGTTAAACTAGACCTGATAAATATTGTTTCCTATATATCTAATTAATATTGATCCTTTATTCTAAAAAATAGGCCTGATTAATCTCGATCCATTATTCTAAAAATACACTTTATTAATATCGATTTATTATTCTAAAAATAGGCCTTATTAATATCGATGCATTATCATTAAAAATGCATAATGAATATCGATTGATTATAAGAAAAAATGCATAAATAATATCGATGCATTATAATTAAAAGTGAATAATTAATATCGATGCATTGTCATTAAAAAAGGCATAATTAATATCGATGCATTATCATTAAAAAGGCATAATTAATATCGATTGATTATAAGAAAAAAAATGCATAAATAATATCGATGCATTATCATTAGAAGTGAATAATTAATATCGATGCATTGTCGTTAAAAAGGCATAATTAATATCGATGCATTATCATTAAAAAGGCATAATTAATATCGATGCTATATAAATAAAAAATGAATAATTAATATCGATGCATTGTCATTAAAAAAGGCATAATTAATATCGATGCATTGTCATTAAAAAAGGCATAATTAATATCGATGCATTATCATTAAAAAGGCATAATTAATATCGATGCATTATCATTAAAAAGGCATAATTAATATCGATGCAGTATCATTAAAGAGGCATAATTAATATCGATGCAGTATCATTAAAGAGGCATAATTAATATCGATGCAGTATCATTAAAGAGGCATAATTAATATCGATGCAGTATCATTAAAGATGCATAATTAATATCGATGCATTATCACTAAAAGAAATCATTATCATTAAAAAGGCCTAATTATTATTGAATATAATTCCCATTTAATTAAGGGAATTGTTATAGATTTCTTATCCTTAAAATAAGCTTAATTAATATTGATTACCTTTCCTTAAAATATACGTAATTAATATCGATTACGCATATTTAAAATAGGCCGAATTAATATCGATTACTGATCCCTAAAATAGGTGTAATTAATATCGATTCCCGATCCTTAAAATAGGCGTAATTAATATCAAAGCATTGTCATTTAAATATGCCTAATTAATACGGATTGATTGTTAATAAAATAAGTCTTTAGAAATTATCATATTATTAGAATTTGTCACATACGCTTTAATTCGAAATTTCCTTCATTTAATTAGTTTTTTCTTCACTAATCGGTCGCTAATGTTTGAGTTTACGACAAAAAAGTATTTAACATTTTTGTAAAATATTTCACGAGAGGTCGGGTGCATTTGTTGTCCAGTGTTCCGTTTGGTTAATTATTGTTTCACCCTTATTTAAACGATTATTCAGATATGGAATAATTCTTATATTGAGGATATTTTTCTATTTTTTTGTATGATTACTCAAACGTTTTTAATTAATTTTCCAAATGCGGTCGAACTTCTCGGCGAGTTGACAAGTTTAAATATAATTTGCTACGGTTATTAGGCCTAGAGCTTGGATAAATTAAGGGGGAAGTGAGAGACTAATTAAAAAAGAATGGTGTAATAGTATACTTTTTGCGGAAAAACTAAAGCCCGCAAAACTTAAATTAAAATTCTGACGGTGAAGTAAGACTATATTTGTCATTGTTACTCGAATGCTCATGGTCTGATTTCTATCGTTTCAATTTTAATTAATAGCGACGCGAATGAATATTTTTAAAAGAAGAAATATACTAGTTGAACTTTTTTAAATTAGAATTAAGCATTTTCTCATTATCGGAATCGATAGAGCTCTGTCATATCGGAAGAGGACTCTATGAGCTATGTTCACACTTGACACTTTGAAACTAGGAATATAATACTTCGTCTTCGAGACGAACTATTATTTCTAGCTTTTCCAACCATTTCTATGGATCAAAACAACTATTCAAGAAATTACTTCTATTTCTAGAGCAAAGATCTACACGGGAGACCACGAAACTTTATTATTAATCGGTTTCAAAGTCTCTAGTGTGAACGCGGCTCTACTTACTTCATTAAAATGTCTTGCCGAATTAATGAATTGTTTTGAGCAGTTTTACTTGCGAGGGATTATTTTTAAAATAGAAATTATATGTTGTTAAACCAAAATTGAATACTGAGTGGTCCCTAAACCTAATTTTTGTTAATTAGACTATCGTGAATGTCAATCAGACATTAACCCGCTCGTGAAAACATATCCTATCGAGTTATCGTATCAGAATGTAAGGCAAATTGTTTATTGGTAATCATTGCTATAGGAAATTAATTATTTTCATTCGCCGATAAGAACAATTTGAAAATCGAGTTTCTTCGCAGATTTTAACCCAAATTGGGATCTCGAAGCTAGAATGTAGTCATTTAGTCGCTGTTCCTTTCAATTTAGATTAAAATATAATTATTATATTTCATTCTACACGGATTTCGAGAGACGTCATATTTTTATCTTCGCGATATCAGTTTGAATAAAAGCGTAATTAGTTTATCAATCAAGGTTAAAATTGTATCTCCGGATAATTCGTATTTATCCGAGATTAAAATATCTGAAAAAAAAACCTAGTTATCAATGGATAAGTTATTCATTATCCGATTCCGAGTTCTACCTAAACCTTTAAAACAGAAATACGTTAAAAAAATGAATACTATTCAAGCGTATCCTTAACAACAACATTTATAAAAATAAAAATTAGGCTTCGAAATCGGTTCTTTTAACTCAATTGTACGTTTTGAGCCTGCCTGCATGCGGTCCATCATTTTAAAAGGATTTTACTCTTTTTGCCACATCGAATAAATGCATATAGTGGTACCGCCGTCAAGAGTTCGCTCGACCTTGCAATCAGTTCTAGAAAAAAAAGATGATTTTCGTTTCAATGCCATAGCTATATAGTAGAAGATCTTAGATTCGAGGAAAAGCGCGATTAAAAGGCGGAGGAAACCTTTATCTTCCACTTTTTTTAAACTTCTTCCCACTTCTTTACTCCATAAACTATCTTCTTTAGAAGAATAAAACTTCTTGGGCTTTTCTAAAATCATCCTCTGTCTTCTCTTTTGAAACATTCTTTCGCGTTTCCTCATTCTGTCACCATTTAGATTTAAAAAACCTCTTTATATTCTTGTATGAAAGCTGCAAGTATTAACATTTATATAGATATTTTTATTATAAATAATTAGATTAGATTATCCCTGATTTAATGTAATAAAAAAAGGTTTTAGTTACAATATGTAATTTAATTGAAATTATACTTCTTTACTTTGTAAGGCTTAAAAATATAGAGATCGGGGTTTGGACAAGAAAATTTCTGATTATTTTATCTTTATTCATAACTTAAAATTTTTCGAAAAAAGTCTATGATAAATCCAATGTAATCGCGAATAATTTTCCGATTATTTTTTTATGATTAACTGATTAACTGATAGTTGTGGATTATTTTGTCCAAACCCCTATCTCTATAAAAATATAAGTAAAACTTAGGATTTCGCTATAGAAAGTTAAATTGCGGTGATTTTAATCTTCTTCTAAACTATCATTATAAGTGTTTGTGACTAGTGTTCATTGTATTTAACCATTAAATTATTATAAGATAGGTATTGTCCTAAGTTTTATATTAGATGGCACTCTTTTTTTCACTGTTACACACGCGTATCATCTTCAAAGAAACACGCGTTAAAATCTTTCCTAAGAATAAATTTAAAAGTTTTATTGAAACTCCCAAACTTATACGATAAAAAACAGTATTTCTTCGTGGTGGCCGAGTTGTGTCATAATTGTGATCAACGAGTCGACAATTGGTCGTTAACAATATAGTATTCAGGTTGGAGGTCCTTGTTTTCAACCAAACTACGCGTTTCCCGCAAATAACGAGCTCCGCGTGCCATTATAAAAATTCCGCGGGGTTAAAAAATAACATTCAATCAATCATCAGGATATATGCCGTATTGAGGTGCACTGAACTTGAAAGAAAAATAGAAAACAAAACGACTTCGGAGAAGAGTCGTACGGCATAAGAATCGGAACTGTATAGTTCTATAAAAACCGTGTTCACATTGGAGACTTTGAAACCGTTTTTAACCGTTTTAGAAAGGTCGAATTAGCTTCGGTTCCACTATCGATTTGAAATGGTCAAATCAAACCGATATTCAAATCGCTAGGAATCGTTTTAAGCGACACGTGTTCATGCAAAATATAGCTGCGTTCATACAAGGCCATGGAATCGATTTAAACCGTTTCAAAACGTTTCGCTAGAGTCGTGTGAACAGGAAACCGTCTTTTCCCGAATCGATTTGATTCGATTTCTCAAAACCGCTTCGAGAACCAGTTTCATACTGATTCGGATTCAACAACCGATAAACGAAGCTACAATAAATCGATTTATGAAGATAATGCGTGAACACAAGACGTTTAAAATGATTTCTGTCGATTACAATATCGGTTTGATTTTACCGATTAAAATCGATAGGGATATGTAAGTGTGGCCGTAGGTTATGTTTAAACATCGATTTATTGTAGCTTCATCTATCGGTTGTTGAAACCGAGTCGGTATGAAACTGGTTCCTGAAGAAATTTCGAGAAATCGAATCAAAACGATTCGAGAAAAGACGGTTTCACGTTCACACGACTAGCGAAACTTTTTGAAACGGTTAAAATCGATTCCAAGGCTTAGTGTGAACGCAGCTAACGTACAATTTTGAGGTTAAGTGTAAATAACATCAGAAGCCGATGAAACCCTCCTTTGAAGTCTACTACTCCAATGTTCCATATAACGCTCCTCTCTGTATGAGTAAAATTCACAGTTTTACGAGTTAGAAGGGGTCCTACTTCATCCCCCCTGTCTACGGAAAATTGGAAATTCTCTCTCTCTACAAACGACGACGTTTTTTGGACGAACTCCAAGGCTGGTAGAGATATTCGCTCGACGAGCTCCCGCTCCGAAAACATCTACCGTTAGGAGGAGTACGGATCGCGCCTTTTGAGAATAACCCATACAGAGAGGGGTAGACAAGACCCGGGAGTAATAGACTTCAAAGGAGGGTTTCATCGGCTTTTGATAACATTTCTCAAAAAATATAAATATTATCTTAAAAAATTCACCGAAAGACTCGAAACGGTTTGAAAATGATTTCAATGTCTCTAGTGTGAACAAAATAATTGAGCTGAACTTGGCCAAGACAATATATCACGTCACAATGTTACAGGTCAATTAATCGAGACACTCTTTGGTATGACTCATTTGAATCGAATTTTCTTAGATGCTTTGAGAACTCCAGGTGGGTGGGAACAAGGTTGATAGAGTTTCACTAAATTCAAATGTATTACTACCATATTACTGTTTCCACTAAATCAAAAAGTTCACTAAAAGTTACTATTTTTTTTAATTTGGTTACTAAAAATTACTATTTTCGTAATTAGGCAAGTTATCTATATCATTTAGACTATGTAAAAGATAATAATTCTCGCGGGTTTCAAGTTAAACTAGGCGGAAACCCCAACATCAAAGATATTATCTGCGTAAGAAGAGAAATAGAGCATCTTATAACCCTTTTTTTTTTTTCAAAACTTATCCTATAATTGTACATTTTCTCTACGATTCTTTCTAGTCTTTGTCAAATGAAATGAAAAACTATAAAGAATTGAATACAGTTGTCGTGGAAAAAAATCTTGCTGGTTGCGTAGGTTTATTTATTGTCGCGAACGCGCTGAAAGTTTCTACTCCAATCTATTATATATATACTCTACTATACCGCGTTATGCCCAAGGTCATGACGACTGCCAGTGAGTTGGAAATAATCAGGGCTAGGAATATAATACTCGTGCCTCCCCCTTCATCCTCCTAGATCAGAGTTCGTACAAACCTGGAAAACTCAGGGAAATAAAGGCTTAAGGGAACGCGTCGTAGGTCTAACCTTCAAAATCTCCTAGGTCGGGAATGAATCGTACGGACGCGTTGCGCGTATCATCATCGCTGACATTTTCATTGAACTTGTCGAAATGTTTCAAGATAATCATCCAAATTTATCGGTAATAGTTAACTTAGGTTGTATATTATCTAATTTATTCAAAAGTTTCCGTGAGTCTCGTGAAGTTTATTTCCAAATCGTTTAAACGATTTGTTGCATCGTCGTTGCGCTAAGCCTCGGCCTTGTTGCTATTTATCTATCAAACGCGAATTGAGCGAACAAATTGGCGCGGTATCGCGAAGTGAAAAAAAATGGATTACTTAATTTACGCATCTAATTGGTAAGTTTATAAATAATTATTTTTTAATTAGTTGTTGGTATTTGTACCAAAATGTGTATTATTAGTAGTCCTTCTGAGCTAAGCCAAAATGACAATCTGGCCCCAAATTGGTACAATTGTACTTTACGTGACCCACCCAACTAACACATTTTTCTGACTGTTTAGACCATGGGAGTTCAAAAAAAATAGTTAAAAAAATATTGGACCGCCGCAAATATTTTTAATTTTTTTTTGAAAATTTGAAATTCCCATGCTAAAATCCCATAGAATGCGCCATAGGTTGGGTTGGGTTAGGTTAGGTTAGGTTGGGTTAGAATCTATGGGATTTAACACGCAAAATTTGAAGTTTGCGTGTTAAATCCCATAGATTCTAACCCAACCTAACCTAACCTATGGCGCATTCTATGGGATTTTAGCATGGGAATTTCAAATTTCAAAATTTTTTTTAAATATTTGCGGCGGTCCAATATTTTTTTAACTATTTTTTTTTAACTCCCCATGGTCTAAACAGTCAGAAAAAAGTGTTAGTTGGGTGGGTCACGTAAAGTAAAATCCTACCCTAAAGTTAATATATTGGGATGGCGCAGCCTCTGTCTTAGGCTGTATTATTTTTAAATTAGCTGTTTTATC